>OY804584.1:111797265-112007482 GCA_963680875.1 Bathymodiolus brooksi
GGTGGGCGTCAACGTGTACAAATAAACACAATTAATTATATCAACGTTGTTCCCTGGGTGGGCGTCAACGTGTACAAATAAACACAATTAATTATATCAACGTTGTTCCCTGGGTGGGCGTCAACGTGTACAAATAAACACAATTAATTATATCAACGTTGTTCCCTGGGTGGGCGTCAACGTGTACAAATAAACACAATTAATTATATCAACGTTGTTCCCTGGGTGGGCGTCAACGTGTACAAATAAACACAATTAATTATATCAACGTTGTTCCCTGGGTGGGCGTCAACGTGTACAAATAAACACAATTAATTATATCAACGTTGTTCCCTGGGTGGGCGTCAACGTGTACAAATAAACACAATTAATTATATCAACGTTGTTCCCTGGGTGGGCGTCAACGTGTACAAATAAACACAATTAATTATATCAACGTTGTTCCCTGGGTGGGGGTCAACGTGTACAAATAAACACAATTAATTATATCAACGTTGTTCCCTGGGTGGGGCGTCAACGTGTACAAATAAACACAATTAATTATATCAACGTTGTTCCCTGGGTGGGCGTCAACGTGTACAAATAAACACAATTAATTATATCAACGTTGTTCCCTGGGTGGGCGTCAACGTGTACAAATAAACACAATTAATTATATCAACGTTGTTCCCTGGGTGGGCGTCAACGTGTACAAATAAACACAATTAATTATATCAACGTTGTTCCCTGGGTGGGCGTCAACGTGTACAAATAAACACAATTAATTATATCAACGTTGTTCCCTGGGTGGGCGTCAACGTGTACAAATAAACACAATTAATTATATCAACGTTGTTCCCTGGGTGGGCGTCAACGTGTACAAATAAACACAATTAATTATATCAACGTTGTTCCCTGGGTGGGCGTCAACGTGTACAAATAAACACAATTAATTATATCAACGTTGTTCCCTGGGTGGGGGTCAACGTGTACAAATAAACACAATTAATTATATCAACGTTGTTCCCTGGGTGGGCGTCAACGTGTACAAATAAACACAATTAATTATATCAACGTTGTTCCCTGGGTGGGGGTCAACGTGTACAAATAAACACAATTAATTATATCAACGTTGTTCCCTGGGTGGGCGTCAACGTGTACAAATAAACACAATTAATTATATCAACGTTGTTCCCTGGGTGGGGGTCAACGTGTACAAATAAACACAATTAATTATATCAACGTTGTTCCCTGGGTGGGCGTCAACGTGTACAAATAAACACAATTAATTATATCAACGTTGTTCCCTGGGTGGGCGTCAACGTGTACAAATAAACACAATTAATTATATCAACGTTGTTCCCTGGGTGGGCGTCAACGTGTACAAATAAACACAATTAATTATATCAACGTTGTTCCCTGGGTGGGGGTCAACGTGTACAAATAAACACAATTAATTATATCAACGTTGTTCCCTGGGTGGGCGTCAACGTGTACAAATAAACACAATTAATTATATCAACGTTGTTCCCTGGGTGGGCGTCAACGTGTACAAATAAACACAATTAATTATATCAACGTTGTTCCCTGGGTGGGCGTCAACGTGTACAAATAAACACAATTAATTATATCAACGTTGTTCCCTGGGTGGGGGTCAACGTGTACAAATAAACACAATTAATTATATCAACGTTGTTCCCTGGGTGGGCGTCAACGTGTACAAATAAACACAATTAATTATATCAACGTTGTTCCCTGGGTGGGGGTCAACGTGTACAAATAAACACAATTAATTATATCAACGTTGTTCCCTGGGTGGGCGTCAACGTGTACAAATAAACACAATTAATTATATCAACGTTGTTCCCTGGGTGGGCGTCAACGTGTACAAATAAACACAATTAATTATATCAACGTTGTTCCCTGGGTGGGCGTCAACGTGTACAAATAAACACAATTAATTATATCAACGTTGTTCCCTGGGTGGGCGTCAACGTGTACAAATAAACACAATTAATTATATCAACGTTGTTCCCTGGGTGGGCGTCAACGTGTACAAATAAACACAATTAATTATATCAACGTTGTTCCCTGGGTGGGCGTCAACGTGTACAAATAAACACAATTAATTATATCAACGTTGTTCCCTGGGTGGGCGTCAACGTGTACAAATAAACACAATTAATTATATCAACGTTGTTCCCTGGGTGGGGGTCAACGTGTACAAATAAACACAATTAATTATATCAACGTTGTTCCCTGGGTGGGCGTCAACGTGTACAAATAAACACAATTAATTATATCAACGTTGTTCCCTGGGTGGGCGTCAACGTGTACAAATAAACACAATTAATTATATCAACGTTGTTCCCTGGGTGGGCGTCAACGTGTACAAATAAACACAATTAATTATATCAACGTTGTTCCCTGGGTGGGCGTCAACGTGTACAAATAAACACAATTAATTATATCAACGTTGTTCCCTGGGTGGGCGTCAACGTGTACAAATAAACACAATTAATTATATCAACGTTGTTCCCTGGGTGGGCGTCAACGTGTACAAATAAACACAATTAATTATATCAACGTTGTTCCCTGGGTGGGGGTCAACGTGTACAAATAAACACAATTAATTATATCAACGTTGTTCCCTGGGTGGGGGTCAACGTGTACAAATAAACACAATTAATTATATCAACGTTGTTCCCTGGGTGGGCGTCAACGTGTACAAATAAACACAATTAATTATATCAACGTTGTTCCCTGGGTGGGGGTCAACGTGTACAAATAAACACAATTAATTATATCAACGTTGTTCCCTGGGTGGGCGTCAACGTGTACAAATAAACACAATTAATTATATCAACGTTGTTCCCTGGGTGGGGGTCAACGTGTACAAATAAACACAATTAATTATATCAACGTTGTTCCCTGGGTGGGGGTCAACGTGTACAAATAAACACAATTAATTATATCAACGTTGTTCCCTGGGTGGGCGTCAACGTGTACAAATAAACACAATTAATTATATCAACGTTGTTCCCTGGGTGGGGGTCAACGTGTACAAATAAACACAATTAATTATATCAACGTTGTTCCCTGGGTGGGCGTCAACGTGTACAAATAAACACAATTAATTATATCAACGTTGTTCCCTGGGTGGGCGTCAACGTGTACAAATAAACACAATTAATTATATCAACGTTGTTCCCTGGGTGGGCGTCAACGTGTACAAATAAACACAATTAATTATATCAACGTTGTTCCCTGGGTGGGCGTCAACGTGTACAAATAAACACAATTAATTATATCAACGTTGTTCCCTGGGTGGGGGTCAACGTGTACAAATAAACACAATTAATTATATCAACGTTGTTCCCTGGGTGGGGGTCAACGTGTACAAATAAACACAATTAATTATATCAACGTTGTTCCCTGGGTGGGCGTCAACGTGTACAAATAAACACAATTAATTATATCAACGTTGTTCCCTGGGTGGGGGTCAACGTGTACAAATAAACACAATTAATTATATCAACGTTGTTCCCTGGGTGGGGGTCAACGTGTACAAATAAACACAATTAATTATATCAACGTTGTTCCCTGGGTGGGGGTCAACGTGTACAAATAAACACAATTAATTATATCAACGTTGTTCCCTGGGTGGGCGTCAACGTGTACAAATAAACACAATTAATTATATCAACGTTGTTCCCTGGGTGGGCGTCAACGTGTACAAATAAACACAATTAATTATATCAACGTTGTTCCCTGGGTGGGCGTCAACGTGTACAAATAAACACAATTAATTATATCAACGTTGTTCCCTGGGTGGGCGTCAACGTGTACAAATAAACACAATTAATTATATCAACGTTGTTCCCTGGGTGGGCGTCAACGTGTACAAATAAACACAATTAATTATATCAACGTTGTTCCCTGGGTGGGCGTCAACGTGTACAAATAAACACAATTAATTATATCAACGTTGTTCCCTGGGTGGGCGTCAACGTGTACAAATAAACACAATTAATTATATCAACGTTGTTCCCTGGGTGGGGGTCAACGTGTACAAATAAACACAATTAATTATATCAACGTTGTTCCCTGGGTGGGCGTCAACGTGTACAAATAAACACAATTAATTATATCAACGTTGTTCCCTGGGTGGGGGTCAACGTGTACAAATAAACACAATTAATTATATCAACGTTGTTCCCTGGGTGGGGGTCAACGTGTACAAATAAACACAATTAATTATATCAACGTTGTTCCCTGGGTGGGGGTCAACGTGTACAAATAAACACAATTAATTATATCAACGTTGTTCCCTGGGTGGGCGTCAACGTGTACAAATAAACACAATTAATTATATCAACGTTGTTCCCTGGGTGGGCGTCAACGTGTACAAATAAACACAATTAATTATATCAACGTTGTTCCCTGGGTGGGCGTCAACGTGTACAAATAAACACAATTAATTATATCAACGTTGTTCCCTGGGTGGGCGTCAACGTGTACAAATAAACACAATTAATTATATCAACGTTGTTCCCTGGGTGGGCGTCAACGTGTACAAATAAACACAATTAATTATATCAACGTTGTTCCCTGGGTGGGCGTCAACGTGTACAAATAAACACAATTAATTATATCAACGTTGTTCCCTGGGTGGGCGTCAACGTGTACAAATAAACACAATTAACTATATCAACGTTGTTCCCTGGGTGGGCGTCAACGTGTACAAATAAACACAATTAATTATATCAACGTTGTTCCCTGGGTGGGGGTCAACGTGTACAAATAAACACAATTAATTATATCAACGTTGTTCCCTGGGTGGGCGTCAACGTGTACAAATAAACACAATTAATTATATCAACGTTGTTCCCTGGGTGGGCGTCAACGTGTACAAATAAACACAATTAATTATATCAACGTTGTTCCCTGGGTGGGGGTCAACGTGTACAAATAAACACAATTAATTATATCAACGTTGTTCCCTGGGTGGGCGTCAACGTGTACAAATAAACACAATTAATTATATCAACGTTGTTCCCTGGGTGGGGGTCAACGTGTACAAATAAACACAATTAATTATATCAACGTTGTTCCCTGGGTGGGTGTCAACGTGTACAAATAAACACAATTAATTATATCAACGTTGTTCCCTGGGTGGGCGTCAACGTGTACAAATAAACACAATTAATTATATCAACGTTGTTCCCTGGGTGGGCGTCAACGTGTACAAATAAACACAATTAATTATATCAACGTTGTTCCCTGGGTGGGCGTCAACGTGTACAAATAAACACAATTAACTATATCAACGTTGTTCCCTGGGTGGGCGTCAACGTGTACAAATAAACACAATTAATTATATCAACGTTGTTCCCTGGGTGGGGGTCAACTTGTACAAATAAACACAATTAATTATATCAACGTTGTTCCCTGGGTGGGCGTCAACGTGTACAAATAAACACAATTAATTATATCAACGTTGTTCCCTGGGTGGGCGTCAACGTGTACAAATAAACACAATTAATTATATCAACGTTGTTCCCTGGGTGGGGGTCAACGTGTACAAATAAACACAATTAATTATATCAACGTTGTTCCCTGGGTGGGCGTCAACGTGTACAAATAAACACAATTAATTATATCAACGTTGTTCCCTGGGTGGGGGTCAACGTGTACAAATAAACACAATTAATTATATCAACGTTGTTCCCTGGGTGGGCGTCAACGTGTACAAATAAACACAATTAATTATATCAACGTTGTTCCCTGGGTGGGGGTCAACGTGTACAAATAAACACAATTAATTATATCAACGTTGTTCCCTGGGTGGGCGTCAACGTGTACAAATAAACACAATTAACTATATCAACGTTGTTCCCTGGGTGGGCGTCAACGTGTACAAATAAACACAATTAATTATATCAACGTTGTTCCCTGGGTGGGCGTCAACGTGTACAAATAAACACAATTAATTATATCAACGTTGTTCCCTGGGTGGGGGTCAACGTGTACAAATAAACACAATTAATTATATCAACGTTGTTCCCTGGGTGGGGGTCAACGTGTACAAATAAACACAATTAATTATATCAACGTTGTTCCCTGGGTGGGGGTCAACGTGTACAAATAAACACAATTAATTATATCAACGTTGTTCCCTGGGTGGGCGTCAACGTGTACAAATAAACACAATTAATTATATCAACGTTGTTCCCTGGGTGGGGGTCAACGTGTACAAATAAACACAATTAATTATATCAACGTTGTTCCCTGGGTGGGCGTCAACGTGTACAAATAAACACAATTAATTATATCAACGTTGTTCCCTGGGTGGGCGTCAACGTGTACAAATAAACACAATTAATTATATCAACGTTGTTCCCTGGGTGGGCGTCAACGTGTACAAATAAACACAATTAATTATATCAACGTTGTTCCCTGGGTGGGGGTCAACGTGTACAAATAAACACAATTAATTATATCAACGTTGTTCCCTGGGTGGGCGTCAACGTGTACAAATAAACACAATTAATTATATCAACGTTGTTCCCTGGGTGGGCGTCAACGTGTACAAATAAACACAATTAATTATATCAACGTTGTTCCCTGGGTGGGCGTCAACGTGTACAAATAAACACAATTAATTATATCAACGTTGTTCCCTGGGTGGGGGTCAACGTGTACAAATAAACACAATTAATTATATCAACGTTGTTCCCTGGGTGGGCGTCAACGTGTACAAATAAACACAATTAATTATATCAACGTTGTTCCCTGGGTGGGGGTCAACGTGTACAAATAAACACAATTAATTATATCAACGTTGTTCCCTGGGTGGGGGTCAACGTGTACAAATAAACACAATTAATTATATCAACGTTGTTCCCTGGGTGGGCGTCAACGTGTACAAATAAACACAATTAATTATATCAACGTTGTTCCCTGGGTGGGCGTCAACGTGTACAAATAAACACAATTAATTATATCAACGTTGTTCCCTGGGTAGGCGTCAACGTGTACAAATAAACACAATTAATTATATCAACGTTGTTCCCTGGGTGGGCGTCAACGTGTACAAATAAACACAATTAATTATATCAACGTTGTTCCCTGGGTGGGCGTCAACGTGTACAAATAAACACAATTAATTATATCAACGTTGTTCCCTGGGTGGGCGTCAACGTGTACAAATAAACACAATTAATTATATCAACGTTGTTCCCTGGGTGGGGGTCAACGTGTACAAATAAACACAATTAATTATATCAACGTTGTTCCCTGGGTGGGCGTCAACGTGTACAAATAAACACAATTAATTATATCAACGTTGTTCCCTGGGTGGGGGTCAACGTGTACAAATAAACACAATTAATTATATCAACGTTGTTCCCTGGGTGGGCGTCAACGTGTACAAATAAACACAATTAATTATATCAACGTTGTTCCCTGGGTGGGGGTCAACGTGTACAAATAAACACAATTAATTATATCAACGTTGTTCCCTGGGTGGGCGTCAACGTGTACAAATAAACACAATTAATTATATCAACGTTGTTCCCTGGGTGGGGGTCAACGTGTACAAATAAACACAATTAATTATATCAACGTTGTTCCCTGGGTGGGCGTCAACGTGTACAAATAAACACAATTAATTATATCAACGTTGTTCCCTGGGTGGGCGTCAACGTGTACAAATAAACACAATTAATTATATCAACGTTGTTCCCTGGGTGGGCGTCAACGTGTACAAATAAACACAATTAATTATATCAACGTTGTTCCCTGGGTGGGCGTCAACGTGTACAAATAAACACAATTAATTATATCAACGTTGTTCCCTGGGTGGGCGTCAACGTGTACAAATAAACACAATTAATTATATCAACGTTGTTCCCTGGGTGGGCGTCAACGTGTACAAATAAACACAATTAATTATATCAACGTTGTTCCCTGGGTGGGGGTCAACGTGTACAAATAAACACAATTAATTATATCAACGTTGTTCCCTGGGTGGGGGTCAACGTGTACAAATAAACACAATTAATTATATCAACGTTGTTCCCTGGGTGGGCGTCAACGTGTACAAATAAACACAATTAATTATATCAACGTTGTTCCCTGGGTGGGCGTCAACGTGTACAAATAAACACAATTAATTATATCAACGTTGTTCCCTGGGTGGGCGTCAACGTGTACAAATAAACACAATTAATTATATCAACGTTGTTCCCTGGGTGGGCGTCAACGTGTACAAATAAACACAATTAATTATATCAACGTTGTTCCCTGGGTGGGCGTCAACGTGTACAAATAAACACAATTAATTATATCAACGTTGTTCCCTGGGTGGGCGTCAACGTGTACAAATAAACACAATTAATTATATCAACGTTGTTCCCTGGGTGGGCGTCAACGTGTACAAATAAACACAATTAATTATATCAACGTTGTTCCCTGGGTGGGGGTCAACGTGTACAAATAAACACAATTAATTATATCAACGTTGTTCCCTGGGTGGGCGTCAACGTGTACAAATAAACACAATTAATTATATCAACGTTGTTCCCTGGGTGGGGGTCAACGTGTACAAATAAACACAATTAATTATATCAACGTTGTTCCCTGGGTGGGCGTCAACGTGTACAAATAAACACAATTAATTATATCAACGTTGTTCCCTGGGTGGGCGTCAACGTGTACAAATAAACACAATTAATTATATCAACGTTGTTCCCTGGGTGGGGGTCAACGTGTACAAATAAACACAATTAATTATATCAACGTTGTTCCCTGGGTGGGCGTCAACGTGTACAAATAAACACAATTAATTATATCAACGTTGTTCCCTGGGTGGGCGTCAACGTGTACAAATAAACACAATTAATTATATCAACGTTGTTCCCTGGGTGGGCGTCAACGTGTACAAATAAACACAAATATATAAATAATAAATACTGAATATAATCACAAAAACAAGTGGCCTGATTCATCGTCTTTTTTTTATTCAGTCAACAATTAATTTGTTAATATCGCGGTTCCATACAATAATTACAAAAATGAAATAATTTAACCAATTTAATTAACCACGCATCGACTGAGTCAATGAGTCAATGAGTATAGTAGAAGCCAATGACAGCTATTTGTACGTTTATGTAAATATATGGGAATTATTAGCAAAATTATCAGTAGGAATCAATTACCCGCGCGCACTAAACTGACTGCTAATTATTATGAATTAATATCACTTATGAATACGAGGTGTTGTTAATTCTGTAGCAATAACAAAATGGTATTACAAAGATGAGAACGAATCAAATGATTTTATATATCCTGTTTGTAAAATTATTATGAAAGGAAAGTTTGTTTATCTCTGATCTGATAAGCCTTTCAAAGACCTTTCAATAGAAATATTATTGGTCACGCCTGTTGTCTCAATATTATATCAAGTGTGTACACTCCTCGACCTAAGGTTAGTAGGTACACAACTACTCTTTGTTAACTGCGTTAGTGTATGTGTCCTAAATCCTCAGATGGTAGAACATTGGCTTTCAAAACGAGAGGTCCTGCGATTAAGTGTATGTGTTCTAAATCCTCAGATGGTAGAACATTGGCTTTCAAAACGAGGGGTCCCGCGATTAGTGTATGTGTTCTAAATCCTCAGATGGTAGAACATTGGCTTTCAAGACGAGAGGTCTCGCGATTATTCTTAGGTTATTCTAACATATACTCAACCTTACACTATGAACACCATCTTCTCGAACTAACTCGAGGAAACCCTCGGGCGGTATATAGATACAACACATTGTCTCCTCTCTGATGTACGGGCGGTATATAGATACATCACATTGTCTCCTCTCTGATGTACGGACGGTATATAGATACAACACATTGTCTCCTCTCTGATGTACGGGCGGTATATAGATACATCACATTGTCTCCTCTCTGATGTACGGACGGTATATAGATACAACACATTGTCTCCTCTCTGATGTACGGACGGTATATAGATACAACACATTGTCTCCTCTCTGATGTACGGGCGGTATATAGATACATCACATTGTCTCCTCTCTGATGTACGGACGGTATATAGATACATCACATTGTCTCCTCTCTGATGTACGGACGGTATATAGATACATCACATTGTCTCCTCTCTGATGTACGGACGGTATAAAGATACAACACATTGTCTCCTCTCTGATGTACGGACGGTATATAGATACATCACATTGTCTCCTCTCTGATGTACGGACGGTATATAGATACAACACATTGTCTCCTCTCTGATGTACGGACGGTATATAGATACAACACATTGTCTCCTCTCTGATGTACAACATCTCTGAAGAGCCCCCTGCTACGTGTGTGTAATGAATTAAAAAACACACATTTTCCTCCAACCCTATCGATCGTCTCCCCTCTTCATTGTAGAAAATATGTTCCTCCCAGCTTCATACTTTGCCTACATGAATTATTGTTTATGTTGACCATAGTTGTTCTCAATTCATTGTATATAGGCCTTAGGAGATCTCAATTGGATGTTTATAAAATGAAGGTGTTCACAATTCGCTATAATAAATAAGTACAATGTTATTTTTTGGGCCAATTTCAGAATATCAATAATTGTATCTACGACACACGGACTACCGTTTTACGTTAGATTAGCCGAATATCCGGTTTATTCAAATTAAGCAAAAAAATAGTAGTTGTTACTAGTTATGTCTAACAACAAACGATTCATATCTTTACCTTCGAGTTATCCACGTAAATGGCTGATCCAAGTTCGAGATAATGAATATCTAATATAATGGTTTTTTTCTGGAATCGTTGATTGATTGGGTGATTTGTAACTGAGGGTCGTATTACAAAAGATACAGAAACGTTTATGGTATTCAAAAACAGACGAAGTACAGGCAATGCCATGGACACGAGAACATTGAGAGAATATAAACAGTGATAAATACACTACACAGAACAACAAGCTATCTCATTAAAAACCGCGGTTGAATTCAGGTGCTCCCACCTGACTACTGACCATGTGCGAAGTACATGTCTTAGAACATTCATATTACAAATTCAGATCATGAAAATAGTTCACTAATAACGTTACGTACCAACGCTTCAACATAAAAAAAATGTCGAAATGTCAAGTAAAACAAATATAAAAGTTAACGCATCAAATTAACACTAAGTGAAAATTAATAACAAAAACTAAGATCAAATAAATAAATACATAATTACAAACATTAAAAGGTTAAGTAGAACAAATTATCTCCGTTTACCGTAATAACTTAGTGTTACGGAACATTATCAAACATTGTTCCTTACATCATTAATAAAGATCGTAAGGGGCTGTAATTGATTGTTTTTGAAACACGTGATTGTGTATGCATAGAACATAGAAAACAAACAAATATACAAAATGGTGATAAATATTGACAAAAATACCAATATCTGTAGTCGTACCATTTAATATAATATTGGTAATGCAAAACTAGAGGCTCACCTGGGCCTGTATCACTCTCCCTAGATACACAAGGAATCTAAGGAACCTTGTCGTAAAAAAGAAGGCATAACTTAGAAAGTATTACGGTCATGTCATCATTACTTCCGTTACGGAATGTTGTTTCATGACTTACCATAGGATATTCAACACTACGGAAACTGCTTAGCTCCCATGAATCTAACATTTCAACCCCGTTTTAAATGAGACTCGCGTGACTTAATTTTAATTATCGGTATTTGTGCAACATTGTACGGTAATATTTTTGACTTCTTCTTCTAATTACTTCAATTTTTCTATAATTTTTTTTTACAAATTAAAAACAAAAATCAAATAATCCTTCGTTTATTTTTTCAAAACCTCATATTTCTCCTAAATATGTATAATCATGACTATACTATCAAACAATGTAAGATGATACTGGTATTTACAATAGACCTATTATATAAGTAAATCTATTTTTTCAACACTGAAAACACCGCTTGTTATGCTTGTTGAATTAACCTAATCGCAGCTGCAGTAAAACTGTTATTACAAAATGATCTTCCAGTGTACATTTAGGGGTACCTATAAAGTGCGAAACGAAATAGAAACGAAACGAAACGAAACGAAACGAAACGAAATCAACGAAATCGAAACGAAACGAAACAAAACGAAACGAAATCAACAAAAACGAAACGAAACGAAACGAAATCAACAAAATGAAAACGGAATAAAACGAAACCAACGAAAGCAAAACGAAATCAACGAAAACAAAACGAAATAGACTGATATGAAAAAAAAAAAAATAAAAAAAAAAGATAATTTGATTTTTTAAATACAATAATGTTGATTAATTATAACTGGGAAACCCATCTTGCATGTCTGTCCGTTACAGTACTCCCCACGTACATTACCCGCAACTCAATTCAAGTCGGGTTTGCTTGCCGACAAACTTTCAGAAGTTCAAATGTCATATTTTTATTTGTGTTTGAGTGTGTGTCAGTATTTATGAATTATAAAGTTTCTGGAGTGGGCATATAGAAAAATATGGGGGGGGGGGGGGGGGGGTGGGGGGGGGGGATATGAGGGGGTATTTTCATAGATTGGGATATTGAGGGTTCATTTTTCGTCTGATTTTATTACGTTTTTCGTTTGTATTCTTCATAAATTTGCCTATTCGCAAATCATACAGGATGGTCTTGAGTTTCAGATTCTGGGCACTATTTGACTACTGGATTTTCCCGACTTATCACGTTTAATCCCCATGTTGTTGTTCAGTTGTTCCGTTGATTGAAAACTCAGATGGTTGAGCTTCTTATCAGTTTTGTCTGTTTTTGTGGACTTTCCCTTTTGAATGCGCCTTGGAGTACGGCACCATTGTTATTACCTTTATTCGTGTGCCAACAGATCTGGCATAATGTCTTACCGTTGTTCTTTCCGAGATATACAGGAGTCAAAAAGACCCAACACTATAAACTTTTTATTTCAAATCCTATTGTTCTATTTTGAAGAACTAAAAAAAAACCAACATCAAAATAACAGGACGTACAGTGAGCTTCTGGAAAAAAATAATGCTTGCAAAAACTAAACATAAGAAACTCTGGAAGTTTTATTGAAATCCATTCTGTTGTTTAGGAAGAGCTATGGATAACGCAACAGTATCCTCTCTCTATTGTATAGCCTTGTATGACAATTAAATAGCCTTAAATGACAAAGTCCAAAAGTGAAGAAATTTTAGCAAGAACTGTTGAAATGGGAAAACAAAAATAGAAGGTGCACAATGCCATTTGGTACTAAAGAATTCATGAAATTAATGAACCTTGCCATATGGTATTAAAGATTTCCTGTAAGATTCATTCAATTCCATCAAGTTGTTAAGGAGGAATTGCATAGGCAGTGAGAGAAGCACTCACCGACAAACGGACATATACTATATACCCCCTCCCGCTGGATAGCGGGGGGTATAAAAATATGTGCCGTATCAAATTTTATTAATACCGGAAAAAATTTGGGAGGGGGGGTGATTTGGTTTTTTTTTTAATATGAAAAGGGATCAAAGGGAAAAAAGGTACTTTTACAAGATATGTAGATTTTTTTTAAATTTCTAAAGTTAATTTTTGATAGGATTTGTATACCTCCGCCAAAAAAAGATTGGGGTATATAGGACTTCTGCTGTCCGTTCGTTCGTTTGTCCGTCTGGTCGTCACACTTTTTTCGTCTCTCCGACACACTTTTAAATTTTGCTCGGACGGGTATATTTATTAGTGAACTTTAACTACTGCACTTCTGTTATTTTAATTCCTCTCCTTTCAACAGACTTTACGTTGCTCTTATGGTTCCCAAATTTAAAAGAAGCCACTAAGTGAAAAGGACAGACTCCCGCTGAATAAATGCATAGTATTCTTGTTCAATGGTGATCAAATCCTGTCCTCTCCTGATGAAAAACACTGAGACATGTGTGGGAAGTAGTCTAGCATTGTATTTCGTTTTGTTTTCATTGATTTCGTTTTGCTTTCGTTGGTTTCGTTTTATTTCGTTTTCATTTCGTTGATTTCGTTTCGTTTCGTTTCGTTTTTGTTGATTTCGTTTCGTTTCGTTTCTATTTCGTTTCGCACTTTATAGGTACCCGTACATTTAGTGAGTGAGTTACGGTGTCATCTCACTTAGCCAACATTCTATGTATATGTAAGAACATGATAATCCCTGTCTTCATGAATAAGTACGAGCGATGGCACAAGGCAATATTTTCCAGCTGTAGACAGTCAGAACAATGGGGGAAAATCCATGGTCTTAATGATTAAGTAAGGCAAAATTCTATTGTCGAGAGTACTTTACTATGTTCTAAATTTGATGTAGGTACAGGTAAGAAACAATTGTTGCCCTTCCTAATTAAGAGGGATTAAGGGGTCCCATTAGGGGTGAACAATCAAGGTAATCACAGGTAAATAAAGGTAAATTTGATTGTCTTTTTGTTCTTTCTACATAAATGGAATTACAGAAAATACGAAAACATAATGAAAAATGATTATTAAACTTTAAAACTTTATAAGCACAAATGAGATATGAAAACATAATGAATATTTATTAATAAATTCTAAACCTATGTAATCACACATGAAATATGAAAACATAATGATGAATATTTATATTAAACTTTTAAAAATGTAAGCACACATGAAATATGCTCTCCAAGCTTGATTGTTCACCAATTTTGATAATTAACAAGTCAAGTTACATATAAATGAAAGAAATAATTGTTCTTGTTTTACTTCATTTTCATTAGATTTAAGCTAAACATAGCATGTGATACCTCACTTATTAATTACTTTTTTAAATTAAATTTCAACAAATATATTATTTCTTTTCTCATTAATTTTCCTTTTTTTCTTTCTTTCTTAAATCCATTTTCATTAGATTTTAACTAAATATAGCATGTGATATTGCACTTATAAATTACTCTTTTAAATTAAATTAAAATAAATATATTGTTGATACATCTCCTAGCTTCTACTCTATTGGTTCTCGCAGCTTAAATATTTGGCTTTGCCAACTTCGAAATGAAGCAAGCAGCTTAAATCACCACTTGTTTCAGTCTCATCTGTCCGACAGTTCCCAGTGTGCCTGTGGGGATGCAATTGAAAATAATTTCCATTATTTTTATGTTTGTCCATTGTTCATAAGACACAGAATACAACTTTTTAATTCTCTAAGAAAGTTTCAAGATGATTTAAATTTGGATATATTATTGAAAGGCTCACCAATCCTTACTGTAGAGGAAAATACTGAGATATTCGATGCCGTTCACCATTTTATTACTGGTAGTAGAAGATTCACATGATTCAATAGATTTTCCTTTTCTTTGTATTTGGTCATATAACATTGAAAAGTCTTCCTATATATACATGTAGCTCCAAATCTTTAAATTTTTCAGCTTAATTAATAGCTGTAAATCTTTCAATTATTCAGATCTCCCTTCCCCCTCACCCCTTTTACCCAATTTGTACTTGCCTATCTCAATCACAATCACCATTTTGTTTAGATATTTCCCCCCTTATTTACTTATTTGTCTCTTCTTCCTCCATCTCTCCCAAATTCCCTTTATTCAATAATAAATATATATACTGAAAAAGAGTTAATTCATATTGATATGGTGGACCTCACTTAATTAGTGATTTTGATTTCATAATTTCAGTTTATATGTTGTATATATTGTGTGATTAAATGTAAGTTCAGTCTATCCATCATGCTATGCCAATTCATCATCATTAATATTATAAATAATAATAGCTTAAATATAAAGCCATAATTTGGCTATTCCAAATTATATCATACCTATTAAAAAGGGGGAAAAAAGGGAAAAAATACTTTTGTTGTATGATCCTGCTATTAATATACATATTATATCATACCTATTAACAAAAAAGAAAGAAAAGAAAGGGAAAAATCTTTTTTGTTTTGTTTGTATGATTCTGCTATTAATATACATGTGTTTATGCTTGGTAATTAAGATGAATTGCATGTATACATGATGGGTAGATTGCTCTATGTCTTATGTAAATTGTGTTCAAATTGTTCCATCTTGTTGTTGGGGAGGATTTGCATAGGCATAGCCTGTTATCCAATCCTATTGATTTATCAATAAAATATTTGAAATGAAACACATATATTATTTCATTTCTCATTAAATTTGTCATTTTAGGTTTTTTTTCTTAAATCACAATGTTTTACTTCGGTTTCATTAGATGTTAACTAAATATTGCATGTGATATTTCACTTACTAATTACTTTTTTAAAATTAAATTGCAAAAATATATATTATTTCATTTCTCATTAAATTTGTCATTTTTTCCTTCTAATATCAACATATTTTAGTTCATTTTCATTGGATTTAACTAAATATAGAATGTGATATTTCACTTATTAATTACTTTTATAAAATTAAATAACAACCTTTAAGTGACCCCAACTTTAGTGCTACAACAACATTCTATAACACTAAAATCAATCAGGTATGACTCAGGTAAGAAATTAGCATGTTGGCCATGTGAAACAATGAAATCTTCAAATGTTGGCCTGATGAGACTAAACTGTTTGTACCACTTGCAAGACCATCAAACAAAATATGCACTTTTATGAACAAGACTTTAACCGGACTGAAATAAGATGGTTTGATTTGGTTTATGGTGCTTAACGCCACTTTCAACAGTATTTCAGCTATATCGGCGGTCAGTTTTATTGGGGCAGGAAACCGAAGTACCCGGTGAAAACCACAGACCTACTGCAAGTCAGTGGCAAAGACTAAGAGTAGCACGGCGACTGTCTTAAAAGAAACAGCAACTGCTTACCTTTTGCGATCACCTGGGTTCAGCTGTTTTGATTGGGTTCGTGTTACACATCATTTTAGTTTTCTGTGTTGTAGGTTTGTTTTGTTAGTCTTCGTACTACGGTTTGTGTCTAAGGTTTGTGTTGTTAGTCTTCGTACTACGTTTTGTGTCTAAGGTTTACTTTGTTAGTCTTCGTACTACGTTTTGTGTCTAAGGTTTGTTTTGTTAGTCCTCGTACTACGGTTTGTGTCTAAGGTTTGTTTTGTTAGTCTTCGTACTACGTGTTGTGTCCAAGGTTTGTTTTGTTAGTCTTCGTGCTACGTTTTGTGTCTAAGGTTTGTTTTGTTAGTCTTCGTACTACGGTTTGTGTCTCAGGTTTGTTTTGTTCGTCTTCGTACTACGTTTGTGTCTAAGGTTTGTTTTGTTAGTCTTCGTACTACGGTTTGTGTCTAAGGTTTGTTTTGTTAGTCTTCGTACTACGTTTTGTGTCTAAGGTTTATTTTGTTAGTCTTCGTACTACGTTTTGTGTCTAAGGTTTATTTTGTTAGTCTTCGTACTACGTTTTGTGTCTAAGGTTTGTTTTCATAGTCTTCGTACTACGTTTTGTGTCTAAGGTTTATTTTGTTTGTCTTCTTACTACGTTTTGTGTCTAAGGTTTGTTTTGTTAGTCTTCGTACTACGTTTTGTGTCTAAGGTTTGTATTGTTAGTCTTCGTACTACGTTTTGTGTCTAAGGTTTGCTTTGTTTTTCTTCGTACTACGGTTTGTGTCTATGGTTTACTTTGTTAGTCTTCGTACTACGGTTTGTGTCTAATGTTTGTTTTGTTAGTCTTTGTGTTACGTTTTGTGTCTAAGGTTTGTTTTGTTAGTCTTCGTACTACGTTTTGTGTCTAAGGTTTGTTTTGTTAGTCTTCGTACTACGTTTTGTGTCTAAGGTTTATTTTGTTAGTCTTCGTACTACGGTTTGTGTCTAAGGTTTGTTTTGTTAGTCTTCGTACTACGTTTTGTGTCTAAAATTTATTTTGTTAGTCTTCGTACTACGTTTTGTGTGTAAGGTTTATTTTGTTAGTCTTCGTACTACGTTTTGTGTCTAAGGTTTATTTTGTTAGTCTTCGTACTACGGTTTGTGTCTAAGGTTTGTTTTGTTAGTCTTCGTGTTACGTTTTGTGTCTAAGGTCTATTTTGTTAGTCTTCGTACTACGGTTTGTGTCTAAGGTTTGTTTTGTTAGTCTTCGTACTACGTTTTGTGTCTAAGGTTTGTTTTGTTAGTCTTCGTACTACTTTTTGTGTCTAAGGTTTGTTTTGTTAGTCTTCGTACAACGTTTTGTGTGTAAGGTTTATTTTGTTAGTCTTCGTACTACGTTTTGTGTCTAAGGTTTATTTTGTTAGTCTTCGTACTACGGTTTGTGTCTAAGGTTTATTTTGTTAGTCTTCGTACTACGTCTTGTGTCTAAGGTTTATTTTGTTAGTCTTCGTACTACGGTTTGTGTCTAAGGTTTGTTTTCTTAGTCTTTGTGTTACGTTTTGTGTCTAAGGTTTATTTTGTTAGTCTTCGTACTACGTTTTGTGTCTAAGGTTTATTTTGTTAGTCTTCGTACTACGTTTTGTGTCTAAGGTTTGTTTTGTTTTGTTAGTCTTCGTACAACGTTTTGTGTCTAAGGTTTGTTTTGTTAGTCTTCGTACTACGTTTTGTGTCTAAGGTTTATGTTGTTAGTCTTCGTTCTACGGTTTGTGTCTAAGGTTTGTTTTGTTAGTCTTCGTACTACGTTTTGTTTCTAAGGTTTATTTTGTTAGTCTTCGTACTACGGTTTGTGTCTAAGGTTTGTTTTGTTAGTCTTCGTGCTACCTTTTATGTCTCAGGTTTGTTTTGTTAGTCTTCGTGCTACGTTTTGTGTCTAAGGTTTGTTTTGTTAGTCTTCGTACTACGTTTTGTGTCTAAGGTTTATTTTGTTAGTCTTCGTACTACGTTTTGTGTCTAAGGTTTGTTTTGTTAGTCTTCGTGCTACGTTTTGTGTCTAAGGTTTGTTTTGTTAGTCTTCGTACTACGTTTTGTGTCTAAGGTTTATTTTGTTAGTCTTCGTACTACGGTTTGTGTCTAAGGTTTATTTTGTTAGTCGTCGTACTACGTTTTGTGTCTAAGGTTTGTTTTGTTGGTCTTCGTACTACGTTTTGTGTCTAAGGTTTATTTTGTTAGTCTTCGTACTACGGTTTGTGTCTAAGGTTTGTTTTGTTAGTCTTCGTACTACGTTTTATGTCCAAGGTTTGTTTTGTTAGTCTTCGTACTACGGTTTGTGTCTAAGGTTTATTTTGTTAGTCTTCGTACTACGTTTTATGTCCAAGGTTTGTTTTGTTAGTCTTCGTACTACGGTTTGCGTCCAAGGTTTGTTTTGTTAGTCTTCGTACTACGTTTTGTGTCTCAGGTTTGTTCTATTAGTCTTCGTACTACGTGTTGTGACCAAGGTTTGTTTTGTTAGTCTTCGTACTATGTTTTGTATCTAAGGTTTGTTTTGTTAGTCTTTGTACTACGTTTTGTGTCTCAGGTTTGTTTTGTTAGTCTTCGTACTACGGTTTGTGTCTAAGGTTTATTTTGTTAGTCTTCGTACTACGTTTTATGTCCAAGGTTTGTTCTGTTAGTCTTCGTACTACGGTTTGCGTCCAAGGTTTGTTTTGTTAGTCTTCGTACTACGTATTGTGTCCAAGGTGGTATGTGTCTCTGGAATATTTGGTTTTCTGTGTTTTGGGTTTGTTTTGTTAGTCTTCGTACTACGTATTGAGTCCAAGGAGGTCTGTGTCTTTGGATTATTTGGTTTTCTGTGTTGTGGGTTTGTTTTGTTAGTCTTCGTACTACGTTTTGTGTCCAAGGTTGCCTGTGTCTCTGTATTATTTGATTTTCTGTGTTGTGGGTTTGTTTTGTTAGTCTTCCTACTATGTTTTGTGTCCAAGGTTGTCTGTGTCTCTGGATTATTTAGTTTTCTATGTTGTGGGTTTGTTTTGTTAGTCTTCGTACTACGTATTGAGTCCAAGGAGGTCTGTGTCTTTGGATTATTTGGTTTTCTGTGTTGTGGGTTTGTTTTGTTAGTCTTCGTACTACGTTTTGTGTCCAAGGTTGTTTGTGTTTCTGGATTATTTAGTTTTCTATGTTGTGGGTTTGTTTTGTTAGTCTTCGTACTATGTTTTGTGTCCAAGGTTGCCTGTGTCTCTGTATTATTTGATTTTCTGTGTTGTGGGTTTGTTTTGTTAGTCTTCGTACTACGGTTTGTGTCTAAGGTTTATTTTGTTAGTCTTCGTACTACGTTTTATGTCCAAGGTTTGTTCTGTTAGTCTTCGTACTACGGTTTGCGTCCAAGGTTTGTTTTGTTAGTCTTCGTACTACGTATTGTGTCCAAGGTGGTATGTGTCTCTGGATTATTTGGTTTTCTGTGTTGTGGGTTTGTTTTGTTAGTCTTCGTACTACGTTTTGTGTCCAAGGTTGCCTGTGTCTCTGGATTATTTGATTTTCTGTGTTGTGGGTTTGTTTTGTTAGTCTTCGTACTATGTTTTGTGTCTAAGGTTTGTTTTGTTAGTCTTCGTACTATGTTTTGTGTCCAAGGTTGTCTGTGTCTCTGGATTATTTAGTTTTCTATGTTGTGGGTTTGTTTTGTTAGTCTTCGTACTACGTATTGAGTCCAAGGAGGTCTGTGTCTTTGGATTATTTGGTTTTCTGTGTTGTGGGTTTGTTTTGTTAGTCTTCGTACTACGTTTTGTGTCCAAGGTTGTTTGTGTTTCTGGATTATTTAGTTTTCTATGTTGTGGGTTTGCTTTGTTAGTCTTCGTACTACGTTTTGTGTCCAAGGTTGTTTGTGTTTCTGGATTATTTGGTTTTCTGTGTTGTGGGTTTGTTTTGTTAGTCTTCGTACTATGTTTTGTGTCCAAGGTTGTCTGTGTCTCTGGATTATTTGGTTTTCTGTGTTGTGGGTTTGTTTTGTTAGTCTTCGTACTACGTTTTGTGTCCAAGGTTGTTTGTGTTTCTGGATTATTTAGTTTTCTATGTTGTGGGTTTGTTTTGTTAGTCTTCGTACTACGTATTGAGTCCAAGGTGGTCTGTGTCTCTGGATTATTTGGTTTTCTGTGTTGTGGGTTTGTTTTGTTAGTCTTCGTACTACGTATTGAGTCCAAGGTGGTCTGTGTCTCTGGATTATTTGGTTTTCTGTGTTGTGGGTTTGTTTTGTTAATCTTCATACCACGATTTGTGTCCAAGGTTGTCTGTGTTTCTGGATTATTTAGTTTTCTATGTTGTGGGTTTGTTCTGTTAGTCTTCGTACTACGTGTTGTGACCAAGGTTTGTTTTGTTAATCTTCGTACTACGTTTTGTGTCCAAGGTTGTCTGTGTTTCTGGATTATTTAGTTTTCTATGTTGTGGATTTGTTTTGTTAGTCTTCGTACTATGTATTGAGTCCAAGGTGGTCTGTGTCTCTGGATTATTTGGTTTTCTGTGTTGTGGGTTTGTTTTGTTAGTCATCGTACTACGTTTTGTGTCTAAGGTTTGTTTTGTAAGTCTTCGTACTACGTTTTGTGTCCAAGGTTGTTTGTGTTTCTGAATTATTTGGTTTTCTGTGTTGTGGGTTTGTTTTGTTTGTCTTCGTACTACGGTTTGTGTCTAAGGTTTGTTTTGTTAGTCTTCGTACTACGGTTTGTGTCTAAGGTTTATTTTGTTAGTCTTCGTACAACGTTTTGTGTCTAAGGTTTGTTTTGTTAGTCTTCGTACTACGTTTTGTGTCTAAGGTTTGTTTTGTTAGTCTTCGTACTACGTTTTGTGTCTAAGGTTTGTTTTGTTAGTCTTCGTACTACGGTTTGTGTCTAAGGTTTGTTTTGTTAGTCTTCGTACTACGTTTTGTGTCTAAGGTTTGTTCTGTTAGTCTTCTTACTACGTGTTGTGTCTAAGGTTTGTTTTGTTAGTCTTCGTACTACGTTTTGTATCTAAGGTTTATTTTGTTAGTCTTCGTACTACGGTTTGTGTCTAAGGTTTGTTTTGTTTGTCTTCGTGCTACGTTTTATGTCACAGGTTTGTTTTGTTAGTCTTCGTACTACGTTTTGTGTCTAAGGTTTATTTTGTTAGTCCTCGTACTACGGTTTGTGTCTAAGGTTTGTTTTGTTAGTCTTCGTACTACGGTTTGTGTCTAAGGTTTGTTTTGTTAGTCTTCGTACTACGTTTTGTGTCTAAGGTTTGTTTTGTTAGTCTTCGTGCTACGTTTTGTGTCTAAGGTTTGTTTTGTTAGTCTTCGTACTACGTTTTGTGTCTAAGGTTTATTGTGTTAGTCTTCGTACTACGGTTTGTGTCTAAGGTTTATTTTGTTAGTCTTCGTACTACCTTTTGTGTCTAAGGTTTGTTTTGTTAGTCTTCGTACAACGTTTTGTGTCTAAGGTTTGTTTTGTTAGTCTTCGTACTACGGTTTGTGTCTAAGGTTTGTTTTGTTAGTCTTCGTGCTACGTTTTGTGTCTCAGGTTTGTTCTGTTAGTCTTCGTACTACGTGTTGTGACCAAGGTTTGTTTTGTTAGTCTTCGTACTACGCTTTGTATCTAAGGTTTGTTTTGTTAGTCTTCGTACAACGTTTTGTGTCTAAGGTTTGTTTTGTTAGTCTTCATACTACGTTTTGTGTCTCAGGTTTGTTTTGTTAGTCTTCGTACTACGGTTTGTGTCTAAGGTTTATTTTGTTAGTCTTCGTACTACGTTTTATGTCCAAGGTTTGTTCTGTTAGTCTTCGTACTACGGTTTGCGTCCAAGGTTTGTTTTGTTAGTCTTCGTACTACGTATTGTGTCCAAGGTGGTATGTGTCTCTGGATTATTTGGTTTTCTGTGTTGTGGGTTTGCTTTGTTAGTCTTCGTACTATGTTTTGTGTCCAAGGTTGTTTGTGTCTCTGGATTATTTAGTTTTCTATGTTGTGGGTTTGTTTTGTTAGTCTTCGTACTACGTATTGAGTCCAAGGTGGTCTGTGTCTCTGGATTATTTGGTTTTCTGTGTTGTGGGTTTGTTTTGTTAGTCTTCGTACTACGTTTTGTGTCCAAGGTTGTTTGTGTTTCTGGATTATTTGATTTTCTGTGTTGTGGGTTTGTTTTGTTAGTCTTCGTACTACGTATTGAGTCCAAGGTGGTGTGTGTCTCTGGATTATTTGGTTTTCTGTGTTGTGGGTTTGTTTTGTTAGTCTTCGCACTACGTATTGAGTCCAAGGTGGTCTGTGTCTCTGGATTATTTGGTTTTCTGTGTTGTGGGTTTGTTTTGTTAGTCTTCGTACTACGTTTTGTGTCCAAGGTTGTTTGTGTTGCTGGATTATTTAGTTTTCTATGTTGTGGGTTTGTTTTGTTAGTCTTCGTACTATGTTTTGTGTCCAAGGTTGTCTGTGTCTCTGGATTATTTAGTTTTCTATGTTGTGGGTTTGATTTGTTAGTCTTCGTACTACGTATTGAGTCCAAGGTGGTCTGTGTCTCTGGATTATTTGGTTTTCTGTGTTGTGGGTTTGTTTTGTTAGTCTTCGTACTACGTTTTGTGTCCAAGGTTGTTTGTGTTTCTGGATTATTTAGTTTTCTATGTTGTGGGTTTGTTTTGTTAGTCTTCGTACTACGTATTGAGTCCAAGGTGGTCTGTGTCTCTGGATTATTTGGTTTTCTGTGTTGTGGGTTTGTTTTGTTAGTCTTCGTACTATGTTTTGTGTCTAAGGTTGCCTGTGTCTCTGGATTATTTGGTTTTCTGTGTTGTGGGTTTGGTTTGTTAGTCTTCGTACTATGTTTTGTGTCCAAGGTGGTCTGTGTTTCTGGATTATTTAGTTTTCTATGTTGTGGGTTTGTTTTGTTAGTCTTCGTACTACGTATTGTGTCCAAGGTGGTATGTGTCTCTGGATTATTTGGTTTTCTGTGTTGTGGGTTTGTTTTGTTAGTCTTCGTACTACGTATTGTGTCCAAGGTGGTCTGTGTCTCTGGATTATTCGGTTTTCTGTGTTGTGGGTTTGTTTTGTTAGTCTTCGTACTACGTATTGAGTCCAAGGTGGTCTGTGTCTCTGGATTATTTGGTTTTCTGTGTTGTGGGTTTGTTTTGTTAATCTTCATACCACGCTTTGTGTCCAAGGTTGTCTGTGTTTCTGGATTATTTAGTTTTCTATGTTGTGGGTTTGTTTTGTTAGTCTTCGTACTACGTATTGAGTCCAAGGTGGTCATTGTCTCTGGATTATTTGGATTTCTGTGTTGTGGGTTTGTTTTCTTAGTCATCGTACTACGTTTTGTGTCTAAGGTTTGTTTTGTAAGTCTTCGTACTACGTTTTGTGTCCAAGGTTGTTTGTGTTTCTGAATTATTTGGTTTTCTGTGTTGTGGGTTTGTTTTGTTAGTCTTCGTACTACGGTTTGTGTCTAAGGTTTGTTTTGTTAGTCTTCGTACTACGTTTTGTGTCTAAGGTTTGTTTTGTTAGTCTTCGTACTACGGTTTGTGTCTAAGGTTTGTTTTGTTAGTCTTCGTACTACGCTTTGTGTCTAAGGTTTGTTTTGTTAGTCTTCGTACTACGGTTTGTGTCTAAGGTTTATTTTGTTAGTCTTCGTACTACGTTTTGTGTCTAAGGTTTGTTTTGTTAGTCTTCGTACTACGTTTTGTGTCTAAGGTTTGTGTTGTTAGTCTTCGTACTACGGTTTGTGTCTAAGGTTTGTTCTGTTAGTCTTCTTACTACGTGTTGTGTCTAAGGTTTGTTTTGTTAGTCTTCGTACTACGTTTTGTGTCTAAGGTTTATTTTGTTAGTCTTCGTACTACGGTTTGTGTCTAAGGTTTGTTTTGTTAGTCTTCGTGCTACGTTTTATGTCTCAGGTTTGTTTTGTTAGTCTTCGTACTACGTTTTGTGTCTAAGGCTTATTTTGTTAGTCCTCGTACCACGGTTTGTGTCTAAGGTTTGTTTTGTTAGTCTTCGTACTACGGTTTGCGTCCAAGGTTTGTTTTGTTAGTCTTCGTACTACGTTTTGTGTCCAAGGTTGCCTGTGTCTCTGGATTATTTGATTTTCTGTGTTGTGGGTTTTTTTTGTTAGTCTTAGTACTATGTTTTGTGTCCAAGGTTACCTGTGTCTCTGGATTATTTGGTTTTCTGTGTTGTGGGTTTGTTTTGTTAGTCTTCGTACTACGTATTGAGTCCAAGGTGGTCTGTGTCTCTGGATTATTTGGTTTTCTGTGTTGTGGGTTTGTTTTGTTAGTCTTCGTACTACGTTTTGTGTCCAAGGTTGTTTGTGTTTCTGGATTATTTAGTTTTCTATGTTGTGGGTTTGTTTTGTTAGTCTTCGTACTATGTTTTGTGTCCAAGGTTACCTGTGTCTCTGGATTATTTGGTTTACTGTGTTGTGGGTTTGTTTTGTTAGTCTTCGTACTATGTTTTGTGTCCAAGATTGTTTGTGTCTCTGGATTATTTGATTTTCTGTGTTGTTGGTTTGTTTTGTTAGTCTTCGTACTATGTTTTGTGTCCAAGGTTGTCTGTGTCTCTGGATTATTTAGTTTTCTATGTTGTGGGTTTGTTTTGTTAGTCTTCGTACTACGTATTGAGTCCAAGGTGGTCTGTGTCTCTGGATTATTTGGTTTTCTGTGTTGTGGATTTGTTTTGTTAGTCTTCGTACTACGTTTTGTGTCCAAGGTTGTTTGTGTTTCTGGATTATTTAGTTTTCTATGTTGTGGGTTTGTTTTGTTAGTCTTCGTACTATGTTTTGTGTCCAAGGTTACCTGTGTCTCTGGATTATTTGGTTTTCTGTGTTGTGGGTTTGTTTTGTTAGTCTTCGTACTATGTTTTGTGTCCAAGATTGTTTGTGTCTCTGGATTATTTAGTTTTCTATGTTGTGGGTTTGTTTTGTTAGTCTTCGTACTACGTATTGAGTCCACGGTGGTCTGTGTCTCTGGATTATTTGGTTTTCTGTGTTGTGGGTTTGTTTTGTTAATCTTCATACCACGCTTTGTGTCCAAGGTTGTCTGTGTTTCTGGATTATTTAGTTTTCTATGTTGTGGGTTTGTTTTGTTAGTCTTCGTACTACGTATTGAGTCCAAGGTGGTCTGTGTCTCTGGATTATTTGGTTTTCTGTGTTGTGGGTTTGTTTTGTTAGTCATCGTGCTACGTTTTGTGTCTAAGTTTGTTTTGTAAGTCTTCGTACTACGTTTTGTGTCCAAGGTTGTTTGTGTTTCTGAATTATTTGGTTTTCTGTGTTGTGGGTTTGTTTTGTTAGTCTTCGTACTACGTTTTGTGTCTAAGGTTTGTTTTGTAAGTCTTCGTACTATGTTTTGTGTCCAAGGTTGTCTGTGTTTCTGGATTATTTAGTTTTCTATGTTGTGGGTTTGTTTTGTTAGTCTTCGTACTACGTATTGAGTCCAAGGTTGCCTGTGTCTCTGGATTATTTGGTTTTCTGTGTTGTGGGTTTTTTTGTTAGTCTTCGTACTACGTATTGAGTCCAAGGTGGTCTGTGTCTCTGGATTATTTGGTTTTCTGTGTTGTGGGTTTGTTTTGTTAGTCTTCATACCACGCTTTGTGTCCAAGGTTGTCTGTGTTTCTGGATTATTTAGTTTTCTATGTTGTGGGTTTGTTTTGTTAGTCTTCGTACTACGTATTGAGTCCAAGGTGGTCTGTGTCTCTGGATTATTTGGTTTTCTGTGTTGTGGGTTTGTTTTGTTAGTCATCGTGCTACGTTTTGTGTCTAAGGTTTGTTTTGTAAGTCTTCGTACTACGTTTTGTGTCCAAGGTTGTTTGTGTTTCTGAATTATTTGGTTTTTTGTGTTGTGGGTTTGTTTTGTTAGTCTTCGTACTACGGTTTGTGTCTAAGGTTTGGTTTGTTAGTCTTCGTACTACGTTTTGTGTCTAAGGTTTGTTTTGTTAGTCTTCGTACTACGTTTTGTGTCTAAGGTTTGTTTTGTTAGTCTTCGTACTACGGTTTGTGTCTAAGGTTTGGTTTTTTAGTCTTCGTACTACGGTTTGTGTCTAAGGTTTGTTTTGTTAGTCTTCGTACTACGGTTTGTGTCTAAGGTTTATTTTGTTAGTCTTCGTACTACGTTTTGTGTCCAAGGTTGTTTGTGTTTCTGAATTATTTGGTTTTCTGTGTTGTGGGTTTGTTTTGTTAGTCTTCGTACTACGGTTTGTGTCTAAGGTTTGGTTTGTTAGTCTTCGTACTACGTTTTGTGTCTAAGGTTTGTTTTGTTAGTCTTCGTACTACGTTTTGTGTCTAAGGTTTGTTTTGTTAGTCTTCGTACTACGGTTTGTGTCTAAGGTTTGTTTTGTTAGTCTTCGTACTACGGTTTGTGTCTAAGGTTTGTTTTGTTAGTCTTCGTACTACGTTTTGTGTCTAAGGTTTGTTTTGTTAGTCTTCGTACTACGTTTTGTGTCTAAGGTTTGTTTTGTTAGTCTTCGTACTACGGTTTGTGTCTAAGGTTTGTGTTGTTAGTCTTCGTACTACGGTTTGTGTCTAAGGTTTGTTCTGTTAGTCTTCTTACTACGTGTTGTGTCTAAGGTTTGTTTTGTTTGTCTTCGTACTACGGTTTGTGTCTAAGGTTTGTTTTGTTAGTCTTCGTGCTACGTTTTATGTCTCGGGTATGTTTTGTTAGTCTTCGTACTACGTTTTGTGTCTAAGGTTTATTTTGTTAGTCCTCGTACTACGGTTTGTGTCTAAGGTTTGTTTTGTTAGTCTTCGTACTACGGTTTGTGTCTAAGGTTTGTTTTGTTAGTCTTCGTACTACGTTTTGTGTCTAAGGTTTGTTTTGTTAGTCTTCGTACTACGGTTTGTGTCTAAGGTTTGTTTTGTTAGTCTTCGTACTACGTTTTGTGTCTAAGGTTTGTTTTGTTAGTCTTCGTACTACGTTTTGTGTCTAAGGTTTGTTTTGTTAGTCTTCGTACTACGGTTTGTGTCTAAGGTTTGTGTTGTTAGTCTTCGTACTACGGTTTGTGTCTAAGGTTTGTTCTGTTAGTCTTCTTACTACGTGTTGTGTCTAAGGTTTGTTTTGTTAGTCTTCGTACTACGGTTTGTGTCTAAGGTTTGTTTTGTTAGTCTTCGTGCTACGTTTTATGTCTCGGGTTTGTTTTGTTAGTCTTTGTTCTACGTTTTGTGTCTAAGGTTTATTTTGTTAGTCCTCGTACTACGGTTTGTGTCTAAGGTTTGTTTTGTTAGTCTTCGTACTACGGTTTGTGTCTAAGGTTTGTTTTGTTAGTCTTCGTACTACGTTTTGTGTCTAAGGTTTGTTTTGTTAGTCTTCGTGCTACGTTTTGTGTCTAAGGTTTGTTTTGTTAGTCTTCGTACTACGTTTTGTGTCTGATGTTTATTTTGTTAGTCTTCGTACTACGGTTTGTGTCTAAGGTTTATTTTGTTACTCTTCGTACTACGTTTTGTGTCTAAGATTTGTTTTGTTAGTCTTCGTACAACCTTTTGTGTCTAAGGTTTTTTTTGTTAGTCTTCGTACTACGTTTTGTGTCTAAGGTTTATTTTGTTTGTCTTCGTACTACGGTTTGTGTCTAAGATTTGTTTTGTTAGTCTTCGTGCTAAGTTTTGTGTCTCAGGTTTGTTCTGTTAGTCTTCGTACTACGTTTTGTATCTAAGGTTTGTTTTGTTATTCTTCGTACAACCTTTTGTGTCTAAGGTTTGTTTTGTTAGTCTTCGTACTACGTTTTGTGTCTCAGGTTTGTTTTGTTAGTCTTCGTACTACTGTTTGTGTCTAAGGTTTATTTGTTAGTCTTCGTACTACGTTTTATGTCCAAGGTTTGTTCTGTTAGTCTTCGTACTACGGTTTGAGTCCAAGTTTTGTTTTGTTAGTCTTCGTACTACGTATTGTGTCCAAGGTGGTATGTGTCTCTGGATTATTTGGTTTTCTGTGTTGTGGGTTTGTTTTGTTAGTCTTCGTACTACGTTTTGTGTCCAAGGTTGCCTGTGTCTCTGTATTATTTGATTTTCTGTGTTGTGGGTTTGTTTTGTTAGTCTTCGTACTATGTTTTGTGTCCAAGGTTGTCTGTGTCTCTGGATTATTTAGTTTTCTATGTTGTGGGTTTGTTTTGTTAGTCTTCGTACTACGTATTGAGTGCAAGGTGGTCTGTGTCTCTGGATTATTTGGTTTTCTGTGTTGTGGTTTTTTTTGTTAGTCTTCGTACTACGTTTTGTGTCTAAGGTTTATTTTGTTAGTCTTTGTACTACGGTTTATGTCTAAGGCTTGTTTTGTTAGTCTTCGTGCTACGTTTTATGTCTCAGGTTTGTTTTGTTAGTCTTCGTACTACGTTTTGTGTCTAAGGTTTATTTTGTTAGTCCTCGTACCACGGTTTGTGTCTAAGGTTTGTTTTGTTAGTCTTCGTTCTACGGTTTGCGTCCAAGGTTTGTTTTGTTAGTCTTCGTACTACGTATTGTGTCCAAGGTGGTATGTGTCTCTGGATTATTTGGTTTTCTGTGTTGTTGGTTTGTTTTGTTTGTCTTCGTACTATGTTTTGTGTCCAAGGTTGTCTGTGTCTCTGGATTATTTAGTTTTCTATGTTGTGGGTTTGTTTTGTTAGTCTTCGTACTACGTATTGAGTCCAAGGTGGTCTGTGTCTCTGGATTATTTGGTTTTCTGTGTTGTGGGTTTGTTTTGGTAGTCTTCGTACTACGTTTTGTGTCCAAGGTTGTTTGTGTCTCTGGATTATTTGATTTTCTGTGTTGTGGGTTTGTTTTGTTAGTCTTCGTACTATGTTTTGTGTCCAAGGTTGTCTGTGTCTCTGGATTATTTAGTTTTCTATGTTGTGGGTTTGTTTTGTTAGTCTTCGTACTACGTATTGAGTCCAAGGTGGTCTGTGTCTCTGGATTATTTGGTTTTCTGTGTTGTGGGTTTGTTTTGTTAGTCTTCGTACTACGTTTTGTGTCAAAGGTTGTTTGTGTTTCTGGATTATTTAGTTTTCTATGTTGTGGGTTTGTTTTGTTAGTCTTCGTACTACGTATTGAGTCCAAGGTGGTCTGTGTCTCTGGATTATTTGGTTTTCTGTGTTGTGGGTTTGTTTTGTTAGTCTTCGTACTACGTATTGAGTCCAAGGTGGTCTGTGTCTCTGGATTATTTGGTTTTCTGTGTTGTGGGTTTGTTTTGTTAGTCTTCGTACTACGTATTGAGTCCAAGGTGGTCTGTGTCTCTGGATTATTTGGTTTTCTGTGTTGTGGGTTTGTTTTGTTAATCTTCATACCACGCTTTGTGTCCAAGGTTGTCTGTGTTTCTGGATTATTTAGTTTTCTATGTTGTGGGTTTGTTTTGTTAGTCTTCGTACTACGTATTGAGTCCAAGGTGGTCTGTGTCTCTGGATTATTTGGTTTTCTGTGTTGTGGGTTTGTTTTGGTAGTCATCGTGCTACGTTTTGTGTCTAAGGTTTGTTTTGTAAGTCTTCGTACTACGTTTTGTGTCCAAGGTTGTTTGTGTTTCTGAATTATTTGGTTTTCTGTGTTGTGGGTTTGTTTTGTTAGTCTTCGTACTACGGTTTGTGTCTAAGGTTTGGTTTGTTAGTCTTCGTACTACGTTTTGTGTCTAAGGTTTGTTTTGTTAGTCTTCGTACTACGTTTTGTGTCTAAGGATTGTTTTGTTAGTCTTCGTACTACGGTTTGTGTCTAAGGTTTGTTTTGTTAGTCTTCGTACTACGGTTTGTGTCTAAGGTTTGTTTTGTTAGTCTTCGTACTACGTTTTGTGTCTAAGGTTTGTTTTGTTAGTCTTCGTACTACGGTTTGTGTCTAAGGTTTATTTTGTTAGTCTTCGTACTACGTTTTGTGTCTAAGGTTTGTTTTGTAAGTCTTCGTACTACGTTTTGTGTCCAAGGTTGTTTGTGTTTCTGAATTATTTGGTTTTCTGTGTTGTGGGTTTGTTTTGTTAGTCTTCGTACTACGGTTTGTGTCTAATGTTTGGTTTGTTAGTCTTCGTACTACGTTTTGTGTCTAAGGTTTGTTTTGTTAGTCTTCGTACTACGTTTTGTGTCTAAGGTTTGTTTTGTTAGTCTTCGTACTACGGTTTGTGTCTAAGGTTTGTTTTTTTAGTCTTCGTACTACGGTTTGTGTCTAAGGTTTGTTTTGTTAGTCTTCGTACTACGTTTTGTGTCTAAGGTTTGTTTTGTTAGTCTTCGTACTACGGTTTGTGTCTAAGGTTTATTTTGTTAGTCTTCGTACTACGTTTTGTGTCCAAGGTTGTTTGTGTTTCTGAATTATTTGGTTTTCTGTGTTGTGGGTTTGTTTTGTTAGTCTTCGTACTACGGTTTGTGTCTAAGGTTTATTTTGTTAGTCTTCGTACTACGTTTTGTGTCTAAGGTTTGTTTTGTTAGTCTTCGTACAACGGTTTGTGTCTAAGGTTTGTGTTGTTAGTCTTCGTACTACGGTTTGTGTCTAAGGTTTGTTCTGTTAGTCTTCTTACTACGTGTTGTGTCTAAGGTTTGTGTTGTTATTCTTCGTACTACGTTTTGTGTCTAAGGTTTATTTTGTTAGTCTTTGTACTACGTTTTATGTCTCGGGTTTGTTTTGTTAGTCTTCGTACTAAGGTTTGTGTCTAAGGTTTGTTCTGTTAGTCTTCTTACTACGTGTTGTGTCTAAGGTTTGTTTTGTTAGTCTTCGTACTACGGTTTGTGTCTAAGGTTTGTTTTGTTAGTCTTCGTGCTACGTTTTATGTCTCGGGTTTGTTTTGTTAGTCTTCGTACTACGTTTTGTGTCTAAGGTTTTTTTTGTTAGTCCTCGTACTACGGTTTGTGTCTAAGGTTTGTTTTGTTAGTCTTCGTACTACGGTTTGTGTCTAAGGTTTGTTTTGTTAGTCTTCGTACTACGTTTTGTGTCTAAGGTTTGTTTTGTTAGTCTTCGTGCTACGTTTTGTGTCTAAGGTTTGTTTTGTTAGTCTTCATACTACGTTTTGTGTCTGATGTTTATTTTGTTAGTCTTCGTACTACGGTTTGTGTCTAAGGTTTATTTTGTTAGTCTTCGTACTACGTTTTGTGTCTAAGATTTGTTTTGTTAGTCTTCGTACAACCTTTTGTGTCTAAGGTTTGTTTTGTTAGTCTTCGTACTACGTTATGTGTCTAAGGTTTATTTTTTTGTCTTCGTACTACGGTTTGTGTCTAAGATTTGTTTTGTTAGTCTTCGTGCTACGTTTTGTGTCTCAGGTTTGTTCTGTTAGTCTTCGTACTACGTTTTGTATCTAAGGTTTGTTTTGTTAGTCTTCGTACAACCTTTTGTGTCTAAGGTTTATTTTGTTAGTCTTCGTACTACGTTTTGTGTCTCAGGTTTGTTTTGTTAGTCTTCGTACTACTGTTTGTGTCTAAGGTTTGTTTTGTTAGTCTTCGTACTACGTTTTGTGTCTCAGGTTTATTTGTTAGTCTTCGTACTACGTTTTATGTCCAAGGTTTGTTCTGTTAGTCTTCGTACTACGGTTTGAGTCCAAGTTTTGTTTTGTTAGTCTTCGTACTACGTATTGTGTCCAAGGTGGTCTGTGTCTCTGGATTATTTGGTTTTCTGTGTTGTGGGTTTGTTTTGTTTGTCTTCGTACTACGTTTTGTGTCCAAGGTTGTTTGTGTCTATGGATTATTTGATTTTCTGTGTTGTGGGTTTGTTTTGTTAGTCTTAGTACTATGTTTTGTGTCCAAGGTTGTCTGTGTCTCTGGATTATTTAGTTTTCTATGTTGTGGATTTGTTTTGTTAGTCTTCGTACTACGTATTGAGTGCAAGGTGGTCTGTGTCTCTGGATTATTTGGTTTTCTGTATTGTGGTTTTTTTTGTTAGTCTTCGTACTACGTTTTGTGTCTAAGGTTTATTTTGTTAGTCTTTGTACTACGGTTTGTGCCTAAGGCTTGTTTTGTTAGTCTTCGTGCTACGTTTTATGTCTCAGGTTTGTTTTGTTAGTCTTCGTACTACGTTTTGTGTCTAAGGTTTATTTTGTTAGTCCTCGTACCACGGTTTGTGTCTAAGGTTTGTTTTGTTAGTCTTCGTTCTACGGTTTGCGTCCAAGGTTTGTTTTGTTAGTCTTCGTACTACGTTTTGTGTCCAAGGTTGTCTGTGTCTCTGGATTATTTGGTTTTCTGTGTTGTGGGTTTGTTTTGTTAGTCTTCGTACTACGTATTGAGTCCAAGGTGGTCTGTGTCTCTGGATTATTTGGTTTTCTGTGTTGTGGGTTTGTTTTGGTAGTCTTCGTACAACGTTTTGTGTCCAAGGTTGCCTGTGTCTCTGGATTATTTGATTTTCTGTGTTGTGGGTTTGTTTTGTTTGTCTTCGTACTATGTTTTGTGTCCAAGGTTGTCTGTGTCTCTGGATTATTTAGTTTTCTATGTTGTGGGTTTGTTTTGTTAGTCTTCGTACTATGTATTGAGTCCAAGGTGGTCTGTGTCTCTGGATTATTTGGTTTTATGTGTTGTGGGTTTGTTTTGGTAGTCTTCGTACTACGTTTTGTGTCCAAGGTTGTTTGTGTCTCTGGATTATTTGATTTTCTGTGTTGTGGGTTTGTTTTGTTAGTCTTCGTACTATGTTTTGTGTCCAAGGTTGTCTGTGTCTCTGGATTATTTAGTTTTCTATGTTGTGGGTTTGTTTTGTTAGTCTTCGTACTACGTATTGAGTCCAAGGTGGTCTGTGTCTCTGGATTATTTGGTTTTCTGTGTTGTGGGTTTGTTTTGTTAGTCTTCGTACTACGTTTTGTGTCAAAGGTTGTTTGTGTTTCTGGATTATTTAGTTTTCTATGTTGTGGGTTTGTTTTGTTAGTCTTCGTACTACGTATTGAGTCCAAGGTGGTCTGTGTCTCTGGATTATTTGGTTTTCTGTGTTGTGGGTTTGTTTTGTTAGTCTTCGTACTATGTTTTGTGTCCAAGGTTGTCTGTGTCTCTGGATTATTTAGTTTTCTATGTTGTGGGTTTGTTTTGTTAGTCTTCGTACTACGTATTGAGTCCAAGGTGGTCTGTGTCTCTGGATTATTTGGTTTTCTGTGTTGTGGGTTTGTTTTGTTAGTCTTCGTACTACGTATTGAGTCCAAGGTGGTCTGTGTCTCTGGATTATTTGGTTTTCTGTGTTGTGGGTTTGTTTTGTTAGTCTTCGTACTACGTATTGAGTCCAAGGTGGTCTGTGTCTCTGGATTATTTGGTTTTCTGTGTTGTGGGTTTGTTTTGGTAGTCATCGTGCTACGTTTTGTGTCTAAGGTTTGTTTTGTAAGTCTTCGTACTACGTTTTGTGTCCAAGGTTGTTTGTGTTTCTGAATTATTTGGTTTTCTGTGTTGTCGGTTTGTTTTGTTAGTCTTCGTACTACGGTTTGTGTCTAAGGTTTGGTTTGTTAGTCTTCGTACTACGTTTTGTGTCTAAGGTTTGTTTTGTTAGTCTTCGTACTACGTTTTGTGTCTAAGGTTTGTTTTTTTAGTCTTCGTACTACGGTTTGTGTCTAAGGTTTGTTTTGTTAGTCTTCGTACTACGTTTGTGTCTAAGGTTTGCTTTGTTAGTCTTCGTACTACGTTTTGTGTCTAAGGTTTGTTTTGTTAGTCTTCGTACTACGGTTTGTGTCTAAGGTTTATTTTGTTAGTCTTCGTACTACGTTTTGTGTCTAAGGTTTGTTTTGTTAGTCTTCGTACTACGTTTTGTGTCTAAGGTTTGTGTTGTTAGTCTTCGTACTACGGTTTGTGTCTAAGGTTTGTTCTGTTAGTCTTCTTACTACGTGTTGTGTCTAAGGTTTGTTTTGTTAGTCTTCGTACTACGTTTTGTGTCTAAGGTTTATTTTGTTAGTCTTTGTACTTCGTTTTATGTCTCGGGTTTGTTTTGTTAGTCTTCGTACTACGGTTTGTGTCTAAGGTTTGTTCTGTTAGTCTTCTTACTACGTGTTGTGTCTAAGGTTTGTTTTGTTAGTCTTCGTACTACGGTTTGTGTCTAAGGTTTGTTTTGTTAGTCTTCGTGCTACGTTTTGTGTCTAAGGTTTATTTTGTTAGCCCTCGTACTACGGTTTGTGTCTAAGGTTTGTTTTGTTAGTCTTCGTACTACGGTTTGTGTCTAAGGTTTGTTTTGTTAATCTTCGTACAACGTTTTGTGTCTAAGGTTTGTTTTGTTAGTCTTCGTACTACGTTTTGTGTCTAAGGTTTATTTTGTTTGTCTTCGTACTACGTTTTGTGTCTCAGGTTTGTTCTGTTAGTCTTCGTACTACGTTTTGTATCTAAGGTTTGTTTTGTTAGTCTTCGTACAACCTTTTGTGTCTAAGGTTTGTTTTGTTAGTCTTCGTTCTACGTTTTGTGTCTCAGGTTTGTTTTGTTAGTCTTCGTACTACGGTTTGTGTCTAAGGTTTATTTGTTAGTCTTCGTACTACGTTTTATGTCCAAGGTTTGTTCTGTTAGTCTTCGAACTACGGTTTGCGTCCAAGGTTTGTTTTGTTAGTCTTCGTACTACGTATTGTGACCAAGGTGGTATGTGTCTCTGGATTATTTGGTTTTCTGTGTTGTGGGTTTGTTTTGTTAGTCTTCGTACTACGTTTTGTGTCCAAGGTTGCCTGTGTCTCTGGATTATTTGATTTTCTGTGTTGTAGGTTTGTTTTGTTAGTCTTAGTACTATGTTTTGTGTCCAAGGTTGTCTGTGTCTCTGGATTATTTAGTTTTCTATGTTGTGGGTTTGTTTTGTTAGTCTTCGTACTACGTATTGAGTCCAAGGTGGTCTGTGTCTCTGGATTATTTGGTTTTATGTGTTGTGGGTTTGTTTTGTTAGTCTTCGTACTACGTTTTGTGTCCAAGGTGGTCTGTGTCTCTGGATTATTTGATTTTCTGTGTTGTGGGTTTGTTTTGTTAGTCTTCGTACTATGTTTTGTGTCCAAGGTTGTCTGTGTCTCTGGATTATTTAGTTTTCTATGTTGTGGGTTTGTTTTGTTAGTCTTCGTACTACGTATTGAGTCCAAGGTGGTCTGTGTCTCTGGATTATTTGGTTTTCTGTGTTGTGGGTTTGTTTTGTTAGTCTTCGTACTACGTTTTGTGTCAAAGGTTGTTTGTGTTTCTGGATTATTTAGTTTTCTATGTTGTGGGTTTGTTTTGTTAGTCTTCGTACTACGTATTGAGTCCAAGGTGGTCTGTGTCTCTGGATTATTTGGTTTTCTGTGTTGTGGGTTTGTTTTGTTAGTCTTCGTACTATGTTTTGTGTCCAAGGTTGTCTGTGTCTCTGGATTATTTAGTTTTCTATGTTGTGGGTTTGTTTTGTTAGTCTTCGTACTACGTATTGAGTCCAAGGTGGTCTGTGTCTCTGGATTATTTGGTTTTCTGTGTTGTGGGTTTGTTTTGTTAGTCTTCGTACTACGTATTGAGTCCAAGGTGGTCTGTGTCTCTGGATTATTTGGTTTTCTGTGTTGTGGGTTTGTTTTGTTAGTCTTCGTACTACGTATTGAGTCCAAGGTGGTCTGTGTCTCTGGATTATTTGGTTTTCTGTGTTGTGGGTTTGTTTTGGTAGTCATCGTGCTACGTTTTGTGTCTAAGGTTTGTTTTGTAAGTCTTCGTACTACGTTTTGTGTCCAAGGTTGTTTGTGTTTCTGAATTATTTGGTTTTCTGTGTTGTCGGTTTGTTTTGTTAGTCTTCGTACTACGGTTTGTGTCTAAGGTTTGGTTTGTTAGTCTTCGTACTACGTTTTGTGTCTAAGGTTTGTTTTGTTAGTCTTCGTACTACGTTTTGTGTCTAAGGTTTGTTTTTTTAGTCTTCGTACTACGGTTTGTGTCTAAGGTTTGTTTTGTTAGTCTTCGTACTACGTTTGTGTCTAAGGTTTGCTTTGTTAGTCTTCGTACTACGTTTTGTGTCTAAGGTTTGTTTTGTTAGTCTTCGTACTACGGTTTGTGTCTAAGGTTTATTTTGTTAGTCTTCGTACTACGTTTTGTGTCTAAGGTTTGTTTTGTTAGTCTTCGTACTACGTTTTGTGTCTAAGGTTTGTGTTGTTAGTCTTCGTACTACGGTTTGTGTCTAAGGTTTGTTCTGTTAGTCTTCTTACTACGTGTTGTGTCTAAGGTTTGTTTTGTTAGTCTTCGTACTACGTTTTGTGTCTAAGGTTTATTTTGTTAGTCTTTGTACTTCGTTTTATGTCTCGGGTTTGTTTTGTTAGTCTTCGTACTACGGTTTGTGTCTAAGGTTTGTTCTGTTAGTCTTCTTACTACGTGTTGTGTCTAAGGTTTGTTTTGTTAGTCTTCGTACTACGGTTTGTGTCTAAGGTTTGTTTTGTTAGTCTTCGTGCTACGTTTTGTGTCTAAGGTTTATTTTGTTAGCCCTCGTACTACGGTTTGTGTCTAAGGTTTGTTTTGTTAGTCTTCGTACTACGGTTTGTGTCTAAGGTTTGTTTTGTTAATCTTCGTACAACGTTTTGTGTCTAAGGTTTGTTTTGTTAGTCTTCGTACTACGTTTTGTGTCTAAGGTTTATTTTGTTTGTCTTCGTACTACGTTTTGTGTCTCAGGTTTGTTCTGTTAGTCTTCGTACTACGTTTTGTATCTAAGGTTTGTTTTGTTAGTCTTCGTACAACCTTTTGTGTCTAAGGTTTGTTTTGTTAGTCTTCGTTCTACGTTTTGTGTCTCAGGTTTGTTTTGTTAGTCTTCGTACTACGGTTTGTGTCTAAGGTTTATTTGTTAGTCTTCGTACTACGTTTTATGTCCAAGGTTTGTTCTGTTAGTCTTCGAACTACGGTTTGCGTCCAAGGTTTGTTTTGTTAGTCTTCGTACTACGTATTGTGACCAAGGTGGTATGTGTCTCTGGATTATTTGGTTTTCTGTGTTGTGGGTTTGTTTTGTTAGTCTTCGTACTACGTTTTGTGTCCAAGGTTGCCTGTGTCTCTGGATTATTTGATTTTCTGTGTTGTAGGTTTGTTTTGTTAGTCTTAGTACTATGTTTTGTGTCCAAGGTTGTCTGTGTCTCTGGATTATTTAGTTTTCTATGTTGTGGGTTTGTTTTGTTAGTCTTCGTACTACGTATTGAGTCCAAGGTGGTCTGTGTCTCTGGATTATTTGGTTTTATGTGTTGTGGGTTTGTTTTGTTAGTCTTCGTACTACGTTTTGTGTCCAAGGTGGTCTGTGTCTCTGGATTATTTGATTTTCTGTGTTGTGGGTTTGTTTTGTTAGTCTTCGTACTATGTTTTGTGTCCAAGGTTGTCTGTGTCTCTGGATTATTTAGTTTTCTATGTTGTGGGTTTGTTTTGTTAGTCTTCGTACTACGTATTGAGTCCAAGGTGGTCTGTGTCTCTGGATTATTTGGTTTTCTGTGTTGTGGGTTTGTTTTGTTAGTCATCGTACTACGTTTTGTGTCTAAGGTTTGTTTTGTTAGTCTTCGTACTACGTATTGTGTCCAAGGTTTTTTGTGTTTCTGAATTATTTGGTTTTCTGTGTTGTGGGTTTGTTTTGTTAGTCTTCATACTACGCTTTGTGTCCAAGGTGGTCTGTGTTTCTGGATTATTTAGTTTTCTATGTTGTGGGTTTGTTTTGTTAGTCTTCGTACTACGTATTGAGTCCAAGGTGGTCTGTGTCTCTGGATTATTTGGTTTTCTGTGTTGTGGGTTTGTTTTGTTAGTCATCGTACTACGTTTTGTGTCTAAGGTTTGTTTTGTTTGTCTTCGTACTACGTTTTGTGTCCAAGGTTGTTTGTGTTTCTGAATTATTTGGTTTTCTGTGTTGTGGGTTTGTTTTGTGTTAGTCTTCATACTACGTTTTGTGTACAAGGTTGTCTGTGTTTCTGAATTATTTGGTTTTCTGTGTTGTGGGTTTGTTTTGTGTTAGTCTTCATACTACGCTTTGTGTCCAAGGTTGTCTGTGTTTCTGGATTATTTAGTTTTCTATGTTGTGTGTTTGTTTTGTTAGTCTTCGTACTACGTATTGAGTCCAAGGTGGTCTGTGTCTCTGAATTATTTGGTTTTCTGTGTTGTGGGTTTGTTTTGTGTTAGTCTTCATACTACGCTTTGTGTCCAAGGTTGTCTGTGTTTCTGGATTATTTAGTTTTCTATGTTGTGTGTTTGTTTTGTTAGTCTTCGTACTACGTATTGAGTCCAAGGTTGTCTGTGTTTCTGGATTATTCAGTTTTCTATGTTGTGGGTTTGTTTTGTTAGTCTTCGTACTATGGTTTGTGTCCAAGGTGGTCTGTGTCTCTGGATTATTTAGTTTTCTATATTGTGGGTTTGTTTTGTTAGTCTTCGTACTACGTATTGAGTCCAAGGTGGTCTGTGTTTCTGGATTATTCAGTTTTCTATGTTGTGGGTTTGTTTTGTTAGTCTTCGTACTATGTTTTGTATCCAAGGTGGTCTGTGTCTCTGGATTATTTGGTTTTCTGTGTTGTGGGTTTGTTTTGTTAGTCATCGTACTACGTTTTGTGTCTAAGGTTTGTTTTGTTAGTCTTCGTACTACGTTTTGTGTCTAAGGTTTGTTTTGTTAGTCTTCGTACTAAGTTTTGTGTCTAAGGTTTATTTTGTTTGTCTTCGTACTACGGTTTGTGTCTAAGATTTGTTTTGTTAGTCTTCGTGCTACGTTTTGTGTCTCAGGTTTGTTCTGTTAGTCTTCGTACTACGTTTTGTATCTAAGGTTTGTTTTGTTAGTCTTCGTACAACGTTTTGTGTCTAAGGTTTGTTTTGTTAGTCTTCGTACTACGTTTTGTGTCTAAGGTTTGTTTTGTTAGTCTTCGTACTACGGTTTGTGTCTAAGGTTTATTTGTTAGTCTTCGTACTACGTTTTATGTCCAAGGTTTGTTCTGTTAGTCTTCGTACTACGGTTTGCGTCCAAGGTTTGTTTTGTTAGTCTTCGTACTACGTATTGTGTCCAAGGTGGTATGTGTCTCTGGATTATTTGGTTTTCTGTGTTGTGGGTTTGTTTTGTAAGTCTTCGTACTACGTTTTGTGTCCAAGGTTGCCTGTGTCTCTGGATTATTTGATTTTCTGTGTTGTGGGTTTGTTTTGTTAGTCTTAGTACTATGTTTTGTGTCCAAGGCTGTCTGTGTCTCTGGATTATTTAGTTTTCTATGTTGTGGGTTTGTTTTGTTAGTCTTCGTACTACGTATTGAGTCCAAGGTGGTCTGTGTCTCTGGATTATTTGGTTTTCTGTGTTGTGGGTTTGTTTTGTTAGTTTTCGTACTACGTTTTGTGTCCAAGGTGGTCTGTGTCTCTGGATTATTTGATTTTCTGTGTTGTGGGTTTGTTTTGTTAGTCTTCGTACTATGTTTTGTGTCCAAGGTTGTCTGTGTCTCTGGATTATTTAGGTTTCTATGTTGTGGGTTTGTTTTGTTAGTCTTCGTACTACGTATTGAGTCCAAGGTGGTCTGTGTCTCTGGATTATTTGGTTTTCTGTGTTGTGGGTTTGTTTTGTTAGTCATCGTACTACGTTTTGTGTCTAAGGTTTGTTTTGTTAGTCTTCGTACTACGTTTTGTGTCCAAGGTTGTTTGTGTTTCTGAATTATTTGGTTTTCTGTGTTGTGGGTTTGTTTTGTTAGTCTTCATACTACGCTTTGTGTCCAAGGTTGTCTGTGTTTCTGGATTATTTAGTTTTCTATGTTGTGGGTTTGTTTTGTTAGTCTTCGTACTACGTATTGAGTCCAAGGTGGTCTGTGTCTCTGGATTATTTGATTTTCTGTGTTGTGGGTTTGTTTTGTTAGTCTTAGTACTATGTTTTGTGTCCAAGGCTGTCTGTGTCTCTGGATTATTTAGTTTTCTATGTTGTGGGTTTGTTTTGTTAGTCTTCGTACTACGTATTGAGTCCAAGGTGGTCTGTGTCTCTGGATTATTTGGTTTTCTGTGTTGTGGGTTTGTTTTGTTAGTCTTCGTACTACGTTTTGTGTCCAAGGTGGTCTGTGTCTCTGGATTATTTGATTTTCTGTGTTGTGGGTTTGTTTTGTTAGTCTTCGTACTATGTTTTAAGTCCAAGGTTGTCTGTGTCTCTGGATTATTTAGGTTTCTATGTTGTGGGTTTGTTTTGTTAGTCTTCGTACTACGTATTGAGTCCAAGGTGGTCTGTGTCTCTGGATTATTTGGTTTTCTGTGTTGTGGGTTTGTTTTGATAGTCATCGTACTACGTTTTGTGTCTAAGGTTTGTTTTGTTAGTCTTCGTACTACGTTTTGTGTCCAAGGTTGTTTGTGTTTCTGAATTATTTGGTTTTCTGTGTTGTGGGTTTGTTTTGTTAGTCTTCATACTACGCTTTGTGTCCAAGGTTGTCTGTGTTTCTGGATTATTTAGTTTTCTATGTTGTGGGTTTGTTTTGTTAGTCTTCGTACTACGTATTGAGTCCAAGGTGGTCTGTGTCTCTGGATTATTTGGTTTTCTGTGTTGTGGGTTTGTTTTGTTAGTCTTCGTACTACGTTTTGTGTCCAAGGTTGCCTGTGTCTCTGGATTATTTGATTTTCTGTGTTGTGGGTTTGTTTTGTTAGTCTTAGTACTATGTTTTGTGTCCAAGGCTGTCTGTGTCTCTGGATTATTTAGTTTTCTATGTTGTGGGTTTGTTTTGTTAGTCTTCGTACTACGTATTGAGTCCAAGGTGGTCTGTGTCTCTGGATTATTTGGTTTTCTGTGTTGTGGGTTTGTTTTGTTAGTCTTCGTACTACGTTTTGTGTCCAAGGTGGTCTGTGTCTCTGGATTATTTGATTTTCTGTGTTGTGGGTTTGTTTTGTTAGTCTTCGTACTATGTTTTGTGTCCAAGGTTGTCTGTGTCTCTGGATTATTTAGTTTTCTATGTTGTGGGTTTGTTTTGTTAGTCTTCGTACTACGTATTGAGTCCAAGGTGGTCTGTGTCTCTGGATTATTTGGTTTTCTGTGTTGTGGGTTTGTTTTGTTAGTCATCGTACTACGTTTTGTGTCTAAGGTTTGTTTTGTTAGTCTTCGTACTACGTTTTGTGTCCAAGGTTGTTTGTGTTTCTGAATTATTTGGTTTTCTGTGTTGTGGGTTTGTTTTGTTAGTCTTCATACTACGCTTTGTGTCCAAGGTTGTCTGTGTTTCTGGATTATTTAGTTTTCTATGTTGTGGGTTTGTTTTGTTAGTCTTCGTACTACGTATTGAGTCCAAGGTGGTCTGTGTCTCTGGATTATTTGGTTTTCTGTGTTGTGGGTTTGTTTTGTTAGTCATCGTACTACGTTTTGTGTCTAAGGTTTGTTTTGTTAGTCTTCGTACTACGTTTTGTGTCCAAGGTTGTTTGTGTTTCTGAATTATTTGGTTTTCTGTGTTGTGGGTTTGTTTTGTGTTAGTCTTCATACTACGTTTTGTGTACAAGGTTGTCTGTGTTTCTGAATTATTTGGTTTTCTGTGTTGTGGGTTTGTTTTGTGTTAGTCTTCATACTACGCTTTGTGTCCAAGGTTGTCTGTGTTTCTGGATTATTTAGTTTTCTATGTTGTGTGTTTGTTTTGTTAGTCTTCGTACTACGTATTGAGTCCAAGGTGGTCTGTGTCTCTGAATTATTTGGTTTTCTGTGTTGTGGGTTTGTTTTGTGTTAGTCTTCATACTACGCTTTGTGTCCAAGGTTGTCTGTGTTTCTGGATTATTTAGTTTTCTATGTTGTGTGTTTGTTTTGTTAGTCTTCGTACTACGTATTGAGTCCAAGGTTGTCTGTGTTTCTGGATTATTCAGTTTTCTATGTTGTGGGTTTGTTTTGTTAGTCTTCGTACTATGTTTTGTGTCCAAGGTGGTCTGTGTCTCTGGATTATTTAGTTTTCTATGTTGTGGGTTTGTTTTGTTAGTCTTCGTACTACGTATTGAGTCCAAGGTGGTCTGTGTTTCTGGATTATTTAGTTTTCTATGTTGTGGGTTTGTTTTGTTAGTCTTCGTACTACGTATTGAGTCCAAGGTGGTCTGTGTTTCTGGATTATTCAGTTTTCTATGTTGTGGGTTTGTTTTGTTAGTCTTCGTACTATGTTTTGTGTCCAAGGTTGTCTGTGTCTCTTGATTATTTAGTTTTCTATGTTGTGGGTTTGTTTTGTTAGTCTTCGTACTACGTATTGAGTCCAAGGTGGTCTGTGTCTCTGGATTATTTGGTTTTCTGTGTTGTGGGTTTGTTTTGTTAGTCTTCATACTACGTATTGAGTCCAAGGTGGTTTGTGTCTCTGGATTATTTAGTTTTCTATGTTGTGGGTTTGTTTTGTTAGTCTTCGTACTATGTTTTGTGTCCAAGGTTGTCTGTGTTTCTGGATTATTTAGTTTTCTATGTTGTGGGTTTGTTTTGTTAGTCTTCGTACTACGTATTGAGTCCAAGGTGGCCTGTGGGTCTGGATTATTTGGTTTTCTGTGTTGTGGGTTTATTTTATTAGTATTCGTACTACGTTTTGTGTCCAAGGTTTGTTCTGTTAGTCTTCGTACTACGTTTTGTGTCTAAGGTTTGTTTTGTTAGTCTTCGTACAACGTTTTGTGTCTAAGGTTTATTTTGTTAGTCTTCGTACTACGGTTTGTGTCTCAGGTTTGTTTTGTTAGTCTTCGTACTACGGTTTGTGTCTAAGGTTTATTTTGTTAGTCTTCGTACTACGTTTTGTGTCTAAGGTTTATTTTGTTTGTCTTCGTACTACGTTTTGTGTCTAAGGTTTGTTTTGTTAGTCTTCGTACTACGTTTGTGTCTAAGGTTTATTTTGTTTATCTTCGTACTACGTTTTGTGTCTAAGGTTTGTTTTGTTAGTCTTCGTACTACGTTTTGTGTCCAAGGTTGTTTGTGTTTCTGAATTATTTGGTTTTCTGTGTTGTGGGTTTGTTTTGTTAGTCTTCGTACTACGTATTGAGTCCAAGGTGGTGTGTGTCTCTGGATTATTTGGTTTTCTGTGTTGTGGGTTTGTTTTGTTAGTCTTCATACTACGCTTTGTGTCCAAGTTTGTCTGTGTTTCTGGATTATTTAGTTTTCCATGTTGTGGGTTTGTTTTGTTAGTCTTCGTACTATGTTTTGTGTCCAAGGTGGTCTGTGTCTCTGGATTATTTGGTTTTCTGTGTTGTGGGTTTATTTTGTTAGTCTTCGTACTACGTTTTGTGTCCAAGGTTGTTTGTGTCTCTGGATTATTTGGTTTTCTGTGTTGTGGGTTTGTTTTGTTAGTCTTCGTACTACGTATTGAGTCCAAGGTGGTCTGTGTTTCTGGATTATTTGGTTTTCTGTGTTGTGGGTTTGTTTTGTTAGTCGTCATACTACGTATTGAGTCCAAGGTGGTCTGTGTCTCTGGATAATTTAGTTTTCTATGTTGTGGGTTTGTTTTGTTAGTCTTCGTACTATGTTTTGTGTCCAAGGTTGTCTGTGTTTCTGGATTATTTAGTTTTCTATGTTGTGGGTTTGTTTTGTTAGTCTTCGTACTACGTATTGAGTCCAAGGTGGCCTGTGTCTCTGGATTATTTGGTTTTCTGTGTTGTGGGTTTATTTTATTAGTATTCGTACTACGTTTTGTGTCCAAGGTTTGTTCTGTTAGTCTTCGTACGTACTACGTTTTGTGTCTAAGGTTTATTTTGTTAGTCTTCGTACTACGTTTTGTGTCTCAGGTTTGTTTTGTTAGTCTTCGTACTACGTTTTGTGTCTAAGGTTTATTTTGTTTGTCTTCGTACTACGTTTTGTGTCTAAGTTTTGTTTTGTTAGTCTTCGTACTACGTTTGTGTCTAAGGTTTATTTTGTTTATCTTCGTACTACGTTTTGTGTCTAAGGTTTGTTTTGTTAGTCTTCGTACTACGTTTTGTGTCCAAGGTTGTTTGTGTTTCTGAATTATTTGGTTTTCTGTGTTGTGGGTTTGTTTTGTTAGTCTTCGTACTACGTATTGAGTCCAAGGTGGTGTGTGTCTCTGGAGTATTTGGTTTTCTGTGTTGTGGGTTTGTTTTGTTAGTCTTCATACTACGCTTTGTGTCCAAGTTTGTCTGTGTTTCTGGATTATTTAGTTTTCCATGTTGTGGGTTTGTTTTGTTAGTCTTCGTACTATGTTTTGTGTCCAAGGTGGTCTGTGTCTCTGGATTATTTGGTTTTCTGTGTTGTGGGTTTGTTTTGTTAGTCTTCGTACTACGTTTTGTGTCCAAGGTTGTTTGTGTCTCTGGATTATTTGATTTTCTGTGTTGTGGGTTTGTTTTGTTAGTCATCGTACTACGTTTTGTGTCTAAGATTTGTTTTGTTAGTCTTCGTACTACGTTTTGTGTCCAAGGTTGTTTGTGTTTCTGAATTATTTGGTTTTCTGTGTTGTGGGTTTGATTTGTTAGTCTTCGTACTATGTTTTGTGTCCAAGGTTGTCTGTGTTTCTGGATTATTTAGTTTTCTATGTTGTGGGTTTGTTTTGTTAGTCTTCGTACTATGTTTTGTGTCCAAGGTGGTCTGTGTCTCTGGATTATTTGGTTTTCTGTGTTGTGGGTTTATTTTGTTAGTATTCGTACTACGTTTTTTGTTCAAGGTTTGTTCTGTTAGTCTTCGTACTACGTTTTGTGTCTAAGGTTTGTTTGTTAGTCTTCGTACAACGTTTTGTGTCTAAGGTTTATTTTGTTAGTCTTCGTACTACGTTTTGTGTCTCAGGTTTGTTTTGTTAGTCTTCGTACTACGGTTTGTGTCTAAGGTTTATTTTGTTAGTCTTCGTACTACGTTTTGTGTCTAAGGTTTATTTTGTTTGTCTTCGTAATACGTTTTGTGTCTAAGGTTTGTTTTGTTAGTCTTCGTACAACGTTTGTGTCTCAGGTTTGTTTTGTTAGTCTTCGTACTACGTTTGTGTCTAAGGTTTATTTTGTTTGTCTTCGTACTACGTTTTGTGTCTCAGGTTTGTTTTGTTAGTCATCGTACTACGTGTTGTGTCTAAGGTTTGTTTTGTTAGTCTTCGTACTATGTTTTGTGTCTAAGGTTGTTTGTGTTTCTGGATTATTTAGTTTTCTGTGTTGTGGGTTTGTTTTGTTAGTCTTCGTACTATGTTTTGTGTCCAAGGTTGTCTGTGTCTCTGGATTATTTTGTTTTCTCTCGTATAGCTTATATCAAAATATGGGGCCTTTGTTGTCGTGATCGCATGGTAGTTGAGTTAATGCTACCCAAGCAAACAGTGCCTATTACCACTACCATTGTTAATTAGAATCTAGTTCATGGAGAGGTGTACTCGATACAATATTATGTGATGGAGTTTGTCAATGACTTGCGATAGGTCGGTGATTTTCTCTTGCCTCCAAACCAATAAAACCGACCGCCACTATATAGCTGAAACATTGTTGAAAGTGGTATTAAGCACCACAACCCTTAATAAAATCAACAAAGATATTGGTTGTTAGTTAATTAACGTCCTATAATCAGTATTTCTGCTATATTAATGTGGGTACACAGGTGAGACTGGTATATATGCCCTGGTGCTCCATCAGGTAGGAAGGCAAAGATGTCACACGCAAGATTTGAAGATACCAAAGGGGCAGTTAGAAGCCGTAGATAGAAGGAAAGACAGACAATACCAAGACCAAAAGAAAAAGGACAAGTAATGACAAACACTACACAGAAACCTAAAGATTCATCAACACGAACCCACAAAAACCGGGAGTGAACTCGGGTGCTCTCGAAGGGTTATCAGTTCCTGCTCCAATTTTGTCAATTTGCAATAAGAATTCAGATTTTTTTTTTCTCACATTTTCTTATAAATATGTTTTTGACAACATTATTAATCTGCACTACTTAGTAACTAATATATGAACCAACTCTCCTTATTGTGTTTTATGGAATCGATCTAAATTATCAATTTAGTATTTACAAAGTTAATAAATATCTATCTAAGCCTGTTTATGGTCTCTTTTAGGCTTGATCACATCGACATCTTTAACATGAACGTACGTGTTTCACGTCATTATAGAGGAAAAATAACTATTATAAAATAAATCAAAATTTTTGAAATCTATTATTTGTAATAAATGACAACATTAATTTCACACAAATTGTTATTAATATCAGATGACGAGAACAAATTATCTACAAAATATGACGTCTTTCGTTAAAAAAATAATAACATTTTGTCATATTATTGTTATCTGGGAAAAAAATAACTTGTAAAACATCACAAACAAGTAAAAAAAAATAATAAATTACAAAACATCAATGGATTGATTAGCACAATTTTCCGTGTTTAGTACATATCAAAAAGTCAGCCTGGCGTGGTGAAGATTTTACATGTATTGTGATTGATTTGACTTGAATTTAAAGCAGTGTATGAATATAAAAAAGAGGAAAATAAGAGCAGAAAATAATCCCTTTTCTGAAATCATGAAAAAATTCAAACGTTTGCGTGAGATCACATGATAATCATAAAAAGGGCAATTTACACACCAAATGTATCAAACAAATATCTTAATACACGACACGGTAAAGTGCAAATATTTTTCTGGGGCAATAAAAATAATTTAAAGATATTGATGTTTAAATCGACAAACAGACTGAATGAAATAAATGACAACTTTTGCAATACGAGTAGGAGGGAAGGGTTTATGTTGTTCAACATCCCTTTCAACAATTTTTCAGCTATATCGTTGCGGTAAGTTTCATTGGTGGAGGAACATGTAGTACCGGGAGTAAACAAGCGTCCTGTCCCAGGTCATTGTCAAATTTATCACATAATATTGTATCGAGCGGAATTCGAACTGGAAACTTTAGTGGTGATAGGCACTGCTTGCACCGGTAGTTGTAAATCTAACTACTATGCGATCATGACGACGACGGACACCTTTTTGCAAAACGTCAATGTGATAAAAGTTAATTCATTTTAATTAAATATTTGATTGTCACATAACCTTTAACAAACAAATGAGATCAACAGAAAAAAACAGTATAACAATATAATGTTACATAAAAGATATTATTATAGTAAAGTATTCAACTAAATATCTTGTACTCAGTTGCGATATGTCGGTGGTTTTCTCTGGGTACTCCGGTTTTCTCCATCAATAAAACTGATCACCACGATATAGCTAAAATATTGTTGAAAGTGGTGTTAAGCACCATAATCCAACCAACCATCAGTTATAATGTCTTTCAAATAAAGAAAACTGTTGTTTTACTAGACTCTGATATCTAGGTTTAGCATATAATTTAATGTTGGAATGAAAGGAAAGCTTAAACAGTATTCTAACATAACGTTCTTCTTTCGCTTTGTAGACAAACGAGCGATTTATCGATGGTTTAATCTCATTCGCACATATGCCGGTGAATGTGACTGATTTTCCATTGGCAGCATAAATTATGTGCGACATTTTCCGCAAACGTAAATATAAATTACCGTCTTCCAATCAAAGTATACTACCGTATTTGTACTCTTAGACATATCAGAATCGAAATAAATCATGGAAGCCAGAATGTGTTTTGAGTTTTAACATGGGTTGGCGGATATTAGTAAATTTAAAAATACTAATATCGGCCAACCCATGTTAAAACTCAAAACACATTCTGGCTTCCATGATTTATTTCTTAAATAACCCACAATATCATCAATTCAAACAAAACGAACAATTACCTCTCACCTCTTTCTACGATTTTGGAAATGTTCCAACAGAATGGTATCTCTTGTTTGTCATTTTATCATTCAACAGGAAAAGAGCAGGACATGTGGCGTTAGTAATGTAATGGTACTGGCTTGGTACAGGCACAGACACGTGGCGGGGTTAAACGGGAAAATGCCATGAATGTTGATATGACAGATTTGTTTATTTTGAAAAAAAAGTTGTTCTTCTGATTAAGGTTTGTTCTTGTTAACAATGTAAAAATTAGTTTTCTTAATAAAACATTAAATTCAATAGATATGGTCGACGCCCCGACATCAAGCAAATTTTTAGACCAACAAAAAAAAACTAGAATAAACTAAAATGCGATGACGATATATATCAATATAATCACCTATACATTTGTTTTATTTTTATGTATTTTGCTTGGCTGGTTTAACACCGCTTTATTTTGTCCCTGTCCCAAGTCAGAATCTATATTTCCATTATATATATTGTGTTTTGATGCTTACGATGACACACGCCGATGCGGGTGTTCTAAGCTTGTATCCCCTAGCAGGTTTCAAATGGTCGATACTTAATTGTGTAAGCGTGTATGCGTTATGATTGTCATTGTACCTGTTTGTGGAAACGCCATATATTTCATCTGGTACTTGATAGTGGAAACTTCATAATGATTAATAAGTGCTATCGGTCCTTACTCATGGAAACATCATCTATATTGTAATTGTAAATATTGCAGTATGACCCTACTTTCTATCTGAAAAATATGTATTGCAATTAGATAATGAAATAAAAAGCAAAATAAATAGCACACTGTTGGAACATTGCCAAAATCTAATAAGAAAATGGTAGAAAGAGGACCAATCAATACCACTAACACACAAATATATGACCTCTGACCTGGTAAAGGTGCTCCAATCAAAAGTGGCGAGGCTAAACTAGTTGGGAACATAGTGAAAATTTAGTTGCAATCTCAACTGTCACTTTTCAGATAACGATTTCTGATTGGACGCAGCCAATAATTTATACACTACAAAATAATGAAAACAAAAATCGATAAACAATTTGTAAAATAGCGAACTGATTCATCAAATATAATAGATTGTCTACGGTACTTTATCATCGTTTCGTGTCTTAACAAAGATGTGGACTTACCTTTAATTAATTTGTTCAGGTTTTTCTGAGTGTAAGCTATAGTATAACAGGCACAATTATATATCAGTTTAAGCAGGAATGTCAAGAGATAATATTTTACTAGCGAACTGTGAATACATGCAACAATAGAATATCTAAGTGCAATTAGGTAATACGAATATCAATTTAAACAAAATCGAATATTCCTGAAGTTAAATTTGTTTGAATACATTTTAGAAATAGCTAAGAAAAGTTTGAAGATATCTAAAGCGGTAACCAGATGACGTAAATCAAAGGACAGATAATTCTATGCGTATAAGAAAAAAGGAAAAAAGTTCATAGAAAAACATATAGAATCTAACACCGGCAAAAGTGCAAGACAGGGAAATCTTACCCTCGGATGTCCGAGATTTCCCTGTTTTGCACTTTTTACCGGTGTTTGATTTTATTTCTCACTTTTATCAGTAGTTGTGTATTGTTTGACAGCTATGTACTTTTAGCAGACGATCATGTAAACAATGTGAGTTATTTCCCCTTCATGTCAATCAAAAAGGTAATTCCGTATTTTTGTGTATTGCGTGAAGGTTGTTATGTAATAATATGGCTGATTATTAGGATTTGTGTGTTTATTATAAAAGATTGAAAACTTATATACAGTGAATTGTTTATTTTAAAAATGAAAAGCATGGAGAATTCGGGGGGCAGTTGACATAAACTGTACAGCATGCATTTGCCGGTAAAACGCACGTGATTTTTATAAGAAAGTATCACATCGCTAAAAATAGGAACTGGTCTGTCTCAAAAGTGAGAAAAGTCGTTCTGCGTGGACACATCATCCTGACTCCGAGACATACAGTCCTATTCTCTAGTATGACTTGACCGTGACTTGAACCCACGACATACCATACTAAAGTAATAATTTTTTGATTAGAAAACGGAAAAATCTAAATATTTCGTAAAGCGTAGATTTTTTTTTAACGCATCCAACGAGAGTTTTGTCAGGAATTTTACTACCATTTTGGAATTGTATAAATATTTACGGTTGAAATTATTCTGAAGGCCCTGCTCATCTGAAAAATTACCAATTTTTGGCGTTATTTTGGTCTTTATTTCAGGCTAAGTTCTTCAAAATAGGCCAAGTTTGCTCGTTAAATGTGACAGCCAACTCACCGTGGACGTAATCCCATATTACAATAGGAACGACGGTGGTCCTGCGGCTGGTCTATTGTCTCTCGTCGAAGTGCCGGAGAAGGCTATTGTTCCCTTCATGGTTAATGCATTTGACTACGTGACATTTATACACATGCTTACCTGAGATTTACCTCGAAAATTTTGAAAAAAACTTGAAATCATAAATTTCCATAATTAATGATTTTTAATTTGACCAAGCTATTTCAATCTTTCTGAAATAATTCGAAAAAGAACGGTCTTTTCTGCTAATAAATTCACTGAAGTTAGACATAGAGTACACAATTATTGGATATGAATAAAATTTTATAGGTAAAAACGTTATGTACAATCTGTTATTTACAACCGGTATACCCGTTCAATATGTAATCATGTTGGACTGGATTCAGCTTTCCTCGTCGCTGGATTCGTCGTCATCAAAATCAATTATTATTGGGGGAATCTCACTCCTATCAATGCAATTCTCTTTCCCATACTCCTTTTCTATTTTTAATACATGGTCTTCTGCCTTCGCCCAAACTTCCTTTGTAATTCTGCCAAACCCCCCATAAACAAGTTCTTTCACATCCTTCAAACGAAAAGTTGTATTGTTTTCTGCAACAAACCCTTTAACCTGTGCCCAAATAAGTTCTATGGGGTTCAATTCGCAATGGCGAACAGGGGTTCTTAGAACTTCGTGACCGTGTAGGTTGGCAATTTTATCAGTTTTAAAAACGGAAAGGAGTTTCTTAAATTTGATTTTTTCATAAAGTTGTTTTTTAGTTTCAAGGGGCTGAAAAGGAATGTTGTGTTTTGAAAGATAATCTTGTAAGACAGCTTTTCTCTGATTAAAGTTTGGCACAACAGTTTCTTCAGTCTTGATGTTGTGATAACTGGCATTATCTAAAACGATAACACTTGGGCTTTTTAATGCTGGCATAAGCTGATTTTCGAACCAGTTTAGAAAGATGGGCCCGTTCATTTCTAAGTGATAATCCCCATCTTTAGCTTTGGCAAGAAAAACCAAATCACACCTATCAATCAAACCCTCCTCACGATTACCAGCGTGCAAAACTATCAACCTTTTACCTTTTCCTGAAGGGATCTTTGGGGCATCAGAACCATCAACTGGTAACCACATGTAGTCAGTGGCATGATTCTGATTAACCCAGGTCTCATCCAAATATACAATTTCATACCCAACCTCTCGAAACTTCCAGATTTTTCGGAAGTAATTACACCGATCATTTATTACTGACCTCTGATCATATAAAAGCCTCCTATTATCGCCGGATTTTTTGTACTTATAACCAAGATCTAATAAAGTTAAAGTAAGCGTTGATTTCGAGATTTTAATTGTATCTTCAATTTCTTTCTTAATTTTTGAGACTGTTGGGGCAATTTTCCTGTTGTACATGCTATGAACGGTCCGTTTAATAACGCAACGGTCATCAAGAGTTTTCTTTCTTTCTTTCGGTCTGTTGGATTCAGGAGGACTTTTACCGTTTACAACTCTATACACAGAACTGTAAGATATGCCAGCAGCCTTGCATGTTCTTTTAATCAAATTATCTGGGGAATAAAGTGGTCTTCCCCTGGCCTTCTCAAGCTGAAAAAACTTGAATAGATTTAACACAATGTTTTTACAATCTTTTGACAAGTCCTTTGTTTTACCCATTCTTGCGATGTTTATATATATGTTAAGATGTCAAAAAATAGGTTTATGAAGAAATTTTATGTGAACTTTTAGAAAGATTTTAAAGTTTAAAAATGGAGTGTCAAAATATGCCTGTACACGTGTCTCTGTCTCTATCAAGGTAAGATTTACCTGGCTGCTACCTCTAGTTAGTTTACTCCCACCTCTATTTTGGCGGTAAAAATCTGGGAAAATGTCAAATTTCAGATGAGTGCAGCAATAATGAAAGGTTATTGTTAGATGAAATGCATATTTTAAAAATGGTAGTAAAATTCTGCACAAAACTCTCGTTTACTGTGTTTTAAAAAAATGTATTGTTTTCGAGAAAACTCAAATTTTCCGTTTTCTAATCAAACAATTATTACTTTAGAGGCGAGCATGCTCTGACCATGAAATCACCACGGCGATCTTTATAAGATCAAACAAAGGTCAGCATAAAAATGTGTTTCTGCTTCAAGATATACCATATTATAATTCTCATTTTATTGAGAAAAAAAATATCACGCGAATAACATTGTAAGTACACCTATTGACATTCTAGAAGATGAAAACATTGAGGTTTGAAGAATAAAATTCATAATTAAAAAAAAACATTTATGATCACGACATATTGCAAATATATCATTATTCCCTACCAATCAATAAAAATAAATATTTAATCCACCAAAATCATAAACAAACTGGCATTCTACCAGATATCTGTTGATCAGCAATAAATGACATAGAAGATTTAAGTACAAGACCAATATTAACAGAATCAACTCCAACTCCTCGTATAAGACCACAAATAGATAAGTTAGATAATAACAAAGGATAATTAAAACTGTACTTAGAAGGAGAACAATACAACGACCAATAGATATAAAGACAATTGACAAACAATGACCAATAGATATAAAGACAATTGACAAACAATGACCAATAGATATAAAGACAATTGACAAACAATGACCAATAGATATAAAGATAATTGACAAACAATGACCAATAGATATAAAGACAATTGACAAACAATGACCAATAGATATAAAGACAATTGACAAACAATGACCAATAGATATAAAGACAATTGACAAACAATGACCAATAGATATAAAGACAATTGACAAACAATGACCAATAGATATAAAGACAATTGACAAACAATGACCAATAGATATAAAGACAATTGACAAACAATGACCAATAGATATAAAGACAATTGACAAACAATGACCAATAGATATAACGACAATTGACAAACAATGACCAATAGATATAAAGACAATTGACAAACAATGACCAATAGATATAAAGACAATTGACAAACAATGACCAATAGATATAAAGACAATTGACAAACAATGACCAATAGATATAAAGACAATTGACAAACAATGACCAATAGATATAAAGACAATTGACAAACAATGACCAATAGATATAAAGACAATTGACAAACAATGACCAATAGATATAAAGACAATTGACAAACAATGACCAATAGATATAAAGAAAATTGACAAACAATGACCAATAGATATAAAGACAATTGACAAACAATGACCAATAGATATAAAGACAATTGACAAACAATGACCAATAGATATAAAGACAATTGACAAACAATGACCAATAGATATAAAGACAATTGACAAACAATGACCAATAGATATAAAGACAATTGACAAACAACGATCAATAGATATAAAGACAATTGACAAACAACGACCAATAGATATAAAGACAATTGACAAACAATGACCAATAGATATAAAGACAATTGACAAACAATGACCAATAGATATAAAGACAATTGACAAACAATGACCAATAGATATAAAGACAATTGACAAACAATGACCAATAGATATAAAGACAATTGACAAACAATGACCAATAGATATAAAGACAATTGACAAACAATGACCAATAGATATAAAGACAATTGACAAACAATGACCAATAGATATAAAGACAATTGACAAACAATGACCAATAGATATAAAGACAATTGACAAACAATGACCAATAGATATAAAGACAATTGACAAACAATGACCAATAGAAATAAAGACAATTGACAAACAATGACCAATAGATATAAAGACAATTGACAAACAATGACCAATAGATATAAAGACAATTGACAAACAATGACCAATAGATATAAAGACAATTGACAAACAATGACGAATAGATATAAAGAAAATTGACAAACAATGACCAATAGATAAAAAGAAAATTGACAAACAATGACCAATAGATATAAAGACAATTGAAAAACAATGACCAATAGATATAAAGACAATTGACAAACAATGACCAATAGATATAAAGACAATTGACAAACAATGACCAATAGATATAAAGACAATTGACAAACAATGACCAATAGATATAAAGACAATTGACAAACAATGACCAATAGATATAAAGACAATTGACAAACAATGACCAATAGATATAAAGACAATTGACAAACAATGACCAATAGATATAAAGACAATTGACAAACAATGACCAATAGATATAAAGACAATTGACAAACAATGACCAATAGATATAAAGACAATTGACAAACAATGACCAATAGATATAAAGACAATTGACAAACAATGACCAATAGATATAAAGACAATTGACAAACAATGACCAATAGATATAAAGACAATTGACAAACAATGACCAATAGATATAAAGACAATTGACAAACAATGACCAATAGATATAAAGAAAATTGACAAACAATGACCAATAGATATAAAGACAATTGACAAACAATGACCAATAGATATAAAGACAATTGACAAACAACGACCAATAGATATAAAGACAATTGACAAACAATGACCAATAGATATAAAGACAATTGACAAACAATGACCAATAGAATACATACAAACAGACAAACAATGACCATTAGAAATACATACAAACAGACAAACAATGACCAATAGAAATACATACAAACAGACAAACAATGACCAATAGAAATACATACAAACAGACAAACAATGACCAATAGAAATACATACAAACAGACAAACAATGACCAATAGAAATACATACAAACAGACAAACAATGACCAATAGAAATACATACAAACAGACAAACAATGACCTATACAAATACATACAAACAGACAAATAATGACCAATAGAAATACATACAAACAGACAAACAATGACCAATAGAAATACATACAAACAGACAAACAATGACCATTAGAAATACACACAAACAGACAAACAATGACCAATAGAAATACATACAAACAGACAAACAATGACCAATAGAAATACATACAAACAGACAAACAATGACCAATAGAAATACATACAAACAGACAAACAAATACCAATGGAAATACATACAAACAGACAAACAATGACCAATAGAAATACATGCAAACAGACAAACAATGACCAATAGAAATACATACAAACAGACAAACAATGCTCAATAGAAATACATACAAACAAACAAACAATGACCAATAGAAATACATACAAACAGACAAACAATGACCAATAGAAATACATACAAACAGACAAACAATGACCAATAGAAATACATACAATCAGACAAACAATGACCAATAGAAATACATACAAACAGACAAACAATGACCAATAGAAATACATACAAACAGACAAACAATGACCAATAGAAATACATACAAACAGACAAACAATGACCAATAGAAATACATACAAACAGACAAACAATGACCAATGGAAATACATACAAACAAACAAACAATGACCAATAGAAATACATACAAACAAACAAACAATGACCAATAGAAATACATACAAACAGACAAACAATGACCAATAGAAATACATACAAACAGACAAACAATGGCCAATAGAAATACATACAAACAGACAAACAATGACCAATAGAAATACATACAAACAGACAAACAATGACCTATACAAATACATACAAACAGACAAACAATGACCAATAGAAATACATACAAACAAACAAACAATGACCATTAGAAATACATACAAACAGACAAACAATGCTCAATAGAAATACATACAAACAAACAAACAATGACCAATAGAAATACATACAAACAGACAAACAATGACCAATAGAAATACATACAAACAGACAAACAATGACCAATAGAAATAAATACAAACAGACAAACAATGACCAATAGAAATACATACAAACAGACAAACAATGACCAATAGAAATACATACAAACAGACAAACAATGACCAATAGAAATACATACAAACAGACAAACAATGACCAATAGAAATACATACACACAGACAAACAATGACCAATAGACATACATACAAACAGACAAACAATGACCTATACAAATACATACAAACAGACAAACAATGACCAATAGAAATACATACAAACAGACAAACAATGACCATTAGAAATACATACAAACAGACAAACAATGACCAATAGAAATACATACAAACAGACAAACAATGACCAATAGAAATACATACAAACAGACAAACAATGACCAATAGAAATACATACAAACAGACAAACAAATACCAACAGAAATACATACAAACAGACAAACAATGACCAATAGAAATACATACAAACAGACAAACAATGACCAATAGAAATACATACAAACAGACAAACAATGACCAATAGAAATACATACAAACAAACTAACAATGACCAATAGAAATACATACAAACAAACAAACAATGACCAATAGAAATACATACAAACAGACAAACAATGACCAATAGAAATACATACAAACAGACAAACAATGACCAATAGAAATACATACAAACAGACAAACAATGACCAATAGAAATACATACAAACAGACAAACAATGACCAATAGAAATACATACAAACAGACAAACAATGACCAATAGAAATACATACACACAGACAAACAATGACCAATAGACATACATACAAACAGACAAACAATGACCTATACAAATACATACAAACAGACAAACAATGACCAATAGAAATACATACAAACAGACAAACAATGACCATTAGAAATACATACAAACAGACAAACAATGACCAATAGAAATACATACAAACAGACAAACAATGACCAATAGAAATACAAACAAACAGACAAACAATGGCCAATAGAAATACATACAAACAGACAAACAATGGCCAATAGAAATACATATAAACAGACAAACAATGACCTATACAAATACATACAAACAGACAAACAATGACCAATAGAAATACAAACAAACAGACAAACAATGACCAATAGAAATACATACAAACAGACAAACAATAACCAATAGAAATACATACAAAGAGACAAACAATGACCAATAGAAATACAAACAAACAGACAAACAATGAACAATAGAAATACATACAAACTGACAAACAATGACCAATAGAAATACAAACAAACAGACAAACAATGACCAATAGAAATACATACAAACAGACAAACAATGACCAATAGAAATACATACAAAGAGACAAACAATGGCCAATAGAAATACATACAAACAGACAAACAATGACCAATAGAAATACATACAAACAGACAATCAATGACCTATACAAATACATACAAACAGACAATCAATGACCAATAGAAATACATACAAACAGACAAACAATGACCATTAGAAATGCATACAAACAGACAAACAATGACCAATAGAAATACATACAAACAGACAAACAATGACCAATAGAAATACATACAAACAGACAAACAATGGCCAATAGAAATACATACAAATAGACAAACAAATACCAATAGAAATACATACAAACAAACAAACAATGACCAATAGAAATACATACAAACAGACAAACAATGACCAATAGAAATGCATACAAACAGACAAACAATGACCAATAGAAATACATACAAACAGACAAACAATGACCAATAGAAATACATGCAAACAGACAAACAATTACCGATAGAAATACAAACAAATAGACAAACAATGCTCAATAGAAATACATACAAACAAACAAACAATGACCAATAGAAATACATACAAACAGACAAACAATGACCAATAGAAATACATACAAACAGACAAACAATGACCAATAGAAATACATACAAACAGACAAACAATAACCAACAGAAATACATACAATCAGACAAACAATGACCAATAGAAATACATACAAACAGACAAACATTGACCAATATAAATACATACAAACAGACAAACAATGACCAATAGAAATACATACAAACAATCAAACAATGACCAATAGAAATACATGCAAACAGACAAACAATGACCAATAGAAATACATACAAACAGACAAACAATGACCAATAGAAATACATACAAACAGACAAACAATGACCAATAGAAATACATACAAACAATCAAACAATGACCAATAGAAATACATACAAACAGACAAACATTGACCAATATAAATACATACAAACAGACAAACAATGACCAATAGAAATACATACAAACAATCAAACAATGACCAATAGAAATACATGCAAACAGACAAACAATGACCAATAGAAATACATACACACAGACAAACAATGATCAATAGAAATACATACAAACAGACAAACAATAACCAACAGAAATACATACAAACAGACAAACAATGACCAATAGACATGCATACAAAAAGACAAACAATGACCAATAGAAATACATACAAATAGACAAACAATAACCAATAGAAATACATACAAACAGACAAACAATGACCAATAGACATACATACAAACAGACAAACAATGACCAATAGAAATACAAACAAACAGACAAACAATGACCAATAGAAATACATACAAACAGACAAACAATGACCAATAGAAATACATACAAACAGACAAACAATGACCAATAGAAATACATACAAACAGACAAACAATGACCAATAGAAATACATACAAACAATCAAACAATGACCAATAGAAATACATACAAACAGACAAACAATGACTAATAGAAATACATACAAACAGACAAACAATGACCAATAGACATACATACAAACAGACAAACAATGACCAATAGAAATACATACAAACAGACAAACAATGACCATTAGAAATACATACAAACAGACAAACAATGACCAATAGAAATACATACAAACAGACAAACAATGACCATTAGAAATACATACAAACAGACAAACAATGACCAATAGAAATACATACAAACAGACAAACAATGACCAATAGAAATACATACAAACAGACAAATAATGACCAATAGAAATACATACAAACAGACAAAAATGACCAATAGAAATACATACAAACAGACAAACAATGACCAATAGAAATACATACAAACAGACAAACAATGACCAATAGAAATACATACAAACAGACAAACAATGACCAATAGAAATACATACAAACAGACAAACAATGACCAATAGACATACATACAAACAGACAAACAATGACCAATAGAAATACATACAAACAGACAAACAATGACCAATAGAAATACATACAAACAGACAAACAATGACCAATAGAAATACATACAAACAGACAAACAATGACCAATAGAAATACATACAAAGAGACAAACAATGACCAATAGAAATACATACAAACAGACAAACAATGACCAATAGAAATACATACAAACAGACAAACAATGACCAATAGAAATACATACAAACAGACAAACAATGACCATTAGAAATACATACAAACAGACAAACAATGACCAATAGAAATACATACAAACAGACAAACAATGACCAATAGAAATACATACAAACAGACAAATAATGACCAATAGAAATACATACAAACAGACAAAAATGACCAATAGAAATACATACAAACAGACAAACAATGACCAATAGAAATACATACAAACAGACAAACAATGACCAATAGAAATACATACAAACAGACAAACAATGACCAATAGAAATACATACAAACAGACAAACAATGACCAATAGACATACATACAAACAGACAAACAATGACCAATAGAAATACATACAAACAGACAAACAATGACCAATAGAAATACATACAAACAGACAAACAATGACCAATAGAAATACATACAAACAGACAAACAATGACCAATAGAAATACATACAAACAGACAAACAATGACCAATAGAAATACATACAAAGAGACAAACAATGACCAATAGAAATACATACAAACAGACAAACAATGACCAATAGAAATACATACAAACAGACAAACAATGACCAATAGAAATACATACAAACAGACAAACAATGACCATTAGAAATACATACAAACAGACAAACAATGACCAATAGAAATACATACAAACAGACAAACAATGACCAATAGAAATACATACAAACAGACAAACAATGACCAATAGAAATACATACAAACAGACAAAAAATGACCAATAGAAATACATACAAACAGACAAACAATGACCAATAGAAATACATACAAACAGACAAACAATGACCTATACAAATACATACAAACAGACAAATAATGACCAATAGAAATACATACAAACAGACAAACAATGACCAATAGAAATACATACAAACAGACAAACAATGACCATTAGAAATACACACAAACAGACAAACAATGACCAATAGAAATACATACAAACAGACAAACAATGACCAATAGAAATACATACAAACAGACAAACAAATACCAATGGAAATACATACAAACAGACAAACAATGACCAATAGAAATACATGCAAACAGACAAACAATGACCAATAGAAATACATACAAACAGACAAAGAATGCTCAATAGAAATACATACAAACAAACAAACAATGACCAATAGAAATACATACAAACAGACAAACAATGACCAATAGAAATACATACAAACAGACAAACAATGACCAATAGAAATACATACAATCAGACAAACAATGACCAATAGAAATACATACAAACAGACAAACAATGACCAATAGAAATACATACAAACAGACAAACAATGACTAATAGAAATACATACAAACAGACAAACAATGACCAATAGAAATACATACAAACAGACAAACAATGACCATTAGAAATACATACAAACAGACAAACAATGACCATTAGAAATACATACAAACAGACAAACAATGACCATTAGAAATACATACAAACAGACAAACAATGCCCAATATAAATACATACAAACAGACAAACAATGACCAATAGAAATACATACAAACAGACAAACAATGACCATTAGAAATACATACAAACAAACAAACAATGACCAATAGAAATACATACAAACAGACAAACAATGACCAATAGAAATACATACAAACAGACAAACAATGACCTATACAAATACATACAAACAGACAAACAATGACCAATAGAAATACATACAAACAGACAAGCAATGACCAATAGAAATACATACAAACAGACAAACAATGACCAATAGAAATACATACAAACAGACAAACAATGACCAATAGAAATACATACAAACAGACAAACAATGACCAATAGAAATACATACAAACAGACAAACAATGACCTATACAAATACATACAAACAGACAAACAATGACCAATAGAAATACATACAAACAGACAAACAATGACCAATAGAAATACATACAAACAGACAAACAATGACCAATAGAAATACATACAAACAGACAAACAATGACCAATAGAAATACATACAAACAGACAAACAATGACCAATAGAAATACATACAAACAGACAAACAATGACCTATACAAATACATACAAACAGACAAACAATGACCAATAGAAATACATACAAACAGACAAACAATGACCATTAGAAATACATACAAACAGACAAACAATGACCAATAGAAATACATACAAACAGACAAACAATGACCAATAGAAATACATACAAACAGACAAACAATGACCAATAGAAATACATACAAACAGACAAACAAATACCAACAGAAATACATACAAACAGACAAACAATGACCAATAGAAATACATACAAACAGACAAACAATGACCAATAGAAATACATACAAACAGACAAACAATGACCAATAGAAATACATACAAACAAACAAACAATGACCAATAGAAATACATACAAACAAACAAACAATGACCAATAGAAATACATACAAACAGACAAACAATGACCAATAGAAATACATACAAACAGACAAACAATGACCAATAGAAATACATACAAACAGACAAACAATGACCAATAGAAATACATACAAACAGACAAACAATGACCTACACAAATACATACAAACAGACAAACAATGACCAATAGAAATACATACAAACAGACAAACAATGACCATTAGAAATACATACAAACAGACAAACAATGCTCAATAGAAATACATACAAACAAACAAACAATGACCAATAGAAATACATACAAACAGACAAACAATGACCAATAGAAATACATACAAACAGACAAACAATGACCAATAGAAATAAATACAAACAGACAAACAATGACCAATAGAAATACATACAAACAGACAAACAATGACCAATAGAAATACATACAAACAGACAAACAATGACCAATAGAAATACATACAAACAGACAAACAATGACCAATAGAAATACATACACACAGACAAACAATGACCAATAGACATACATACAAACAGACAAACAATGACCTATACAAATACATACAAACAGACAAACAATGACCAATAGAAATACATACAAACAGACAAACAATGGCCATTAGAAATACATACAAACAGACAAACAATGACCAATAGAAATACATACAAACAGACAAACAATGACCAATAGAAATACATACAAACAGACAAACAATGACCAATAGAAATACATACAAACAGACAAATAATGACCAATAGAAATACATGCAAACAGACAAACAATGACCAATAGAAATTCATACAAACAGACAAACAATGCTCAATAGAAATACATACAAACAAACAAACAATGACCAATAGAAATACATACAAACAGATAAACAATGACCAATAGAAATACATACAAACAGACAAACAATGACCAATAGAAATACATACAATCAGACAAACAATGACCAATAGAAATACATACAAACAGACAAACAATGACCAATAGAAATACATGCAAACAGACAAACAAAGACCAATAGAAATACATACAAACAGACAAACAATGACCAATAGAAATACATACAAACAGACAAACAATGACCAATAGAAATACATACAAACATACAAACAATGACCAATAGAAATACATACAAGCATACAAACAATGACCAATAGAAATACATACAAACAGACAAACAATGACCAATAGAAATACATACAAACAGACAAACAATGACCAATAGAAATACATACAAACAATCAAACAATGACCAATAGAAATACATTCAAACAGACAAACAATGACCAATAGAAATACATACAAACAGACAAACAATGACCAATAGAAATACATACAAACAATCAAACAATGACCAATAGAAATACATGCAAACAGACAAACAATGACCAATAGAAATACATACACACAGACAAACAATGATCAATAGAAATACATACAAACAGACAAACAATAACCAATAGAAATACATACAAACAGACAAACAATGACCAATAGACATACATACAAACAGACAAACAATGACCAATAGAAATACATACAAATAGACAAACAATAACCAATAGAAATACATACAAACAGACAAACAATGACCAATAGACATACATACAAACAGACAAACAATGACCAATAGAAATACAAACAAACAGACAAACAATGACCAATAGAAATACATACAAACAGACAAACAATGACCAATATAAATACATACAAACAGACAAACAATGACCAATAGAAATACATACAAACAGACAAACAATGACCAATAGAAATACATACAAACAGACAAACAATGACCAATAGAAATACATACAAACAGACAAACAATAACCAATAGAAATACATACAAACAGACAAACAATGACCAATAGAAATACATACAAACAGACAAACAATGACCATTAGAAATACATACAAACAGACAAACAATGACCAATAGAAATGCATACAAACAGACAAACAATGACCAATAGAAATACATACAAACAGACAAACAATGACCAATAGAAATACATACAAACAGACAAACAATGACCAATAGAAATACATACAAACAGACAAACAATAACCAATAGAAATACATACAAACAGACAAACAATGACCAATAGAAATACATACAAACAGACAAGCAATGACCAATAGAAATACATACAAACAGACAAACAATGCCCAATAGAAATACATACAAACAGACAAACAATGACCAATAGAAATACATACAAACAGACAAACAATGACCAATAGAAATACATACAAACAGACAAACAATGACCAATAGAAATACATACAAACAGACAAACAATGACCAATAGAAATACATACAAACATACAAACAATGTTCTACAAGACACTACACATACAACTAAAGATCGAGCAACAAAACCCGGGAGGAAAATCATGTGCTCCGGGAGGGTAGGCAGTTTCTGCTCCTTAAATGAGTAAAGGATGTGATTGTGATTACGACAAACGTCACATATACCTGGTCAGTTACGACACAGATATTAAGCATCAGTTTTAAACAGGCCATGATGGCGACTGTAATGGTTTATTCAAGCTATTAATAGAAACAATTCTACTGCACTATTGTCCACAATATAAAATAACCGTAAAATATACGGTCCAATAAAACTAACTGTTAACCCGATTATATTGTAATTCCAATATAAACAATACCAGTTCATGCAGTGCGACGAAAATTAAAGAAATATAGTTAATAAATGCAATAAATAAGAATTAATCGGAGGTTGTGGGATTATTATAAAAAGTTTATGATACCAGAACTCATAAACCTAAGTACAAAAAACGAACATTGAAAAAAATATTCAGATGATTTGACAGCTTATTCAAATGGTCCTTGTTAATTTACAGAAATTATTTTAATTTTATTGCGTGATTTTTCTTCTTTCTACGATATTGATATTTTATTATAGAATTGTTTAGACAGTGTGTTCTTCATTATATTATTGAAATTATAAAATATATCAATAAACAAAAAAGATGTTTACAATGTGTTTATTTGTCTCTCAGATTATCTGTACATCTTTAAATGTAAAAAGTTCAAGGTTTACATTCAATTTTTTTTTTTTTTAATAATTTGACGTTCAAATATGTTCGGTATAATTATTTACAATACGGCTCTGCTTGCGGTAATTTAAGGTTTATGAAAATACTATTGTTTTAATATAACAAAAAGATTGCAATGCTTAATAGGTATTTATATATAAATGCAAAGGTATATATCCAATAAGGGTAATAACAAAATTACCGAACTCTGAACAATCTTACAAAGCGAAGTCAACAGACAAAATCAGTCAACAACCGGAAAACTGTGAAAACCGTAATGACCCTGACTTGGTACAGGCATTTCTAAAGAAATGGTGGGTTGAATCAGATTTTAAAGCGCCAAACCTCCCGCCTTCATTACAGCTCAAAGTGCACACGATTTAGTGCACACGACGCTTTTTTGGAATAACTTTCACCAAGTACACAAGTACACCTATGCATGTTTTTTTGGAATAACTTTCACCAAGTACACATGTACACAAGTACACCTATAAATGTTTTTTGGAATAACTTTCACCAAGTACACAAGTACACCTATGCATGTTTTTTTGGAATAACTTTCACCAAGTAAACATGTACACAAGTACACCTATAAATGTTTTTGGAATAACTTTCACCAAGTACACAACTACATCTATAAATGTTTTTTGGAATATCTTTCACCAAGCTTAAGTTACACCTATAAATGTAAATGTTGAAAAGAGAAACAATAATCAATGTAAATGTTTTTTTTAACAATTTAACAAAAATAGTGAAAATCAACTAAGATTACCTGAGGGAGATTTACACTAGCTTTAATACATTACCAATCAGCTAAGATTACCTGAGGGAGATTTACACTAGCTTTAATACATTACAAATCAGCTAAGATTACCTGAGGGAGATTTACACTAGTTTTAATACATTACAAATCAGCTAAGATTATCTGAGGGAGATTTACACTAGCTTTAATACATTACAAATCAGCTAAGATTACATGAGGGAGATGTACACTAGCTTTAATACATTACAAATCAGCTAAGATTACATGAGGGAGATGTACACTAGCTTTAATACATTACAAATCAGCTAAGATTATCTGAGGGAGATTTACACTAGCTTTAATACATTACAAATCAGCTAGGATTATCTGAGGGAGATTTACACTAGTTTTAATACATTACAAATCAGTTAAGATTACATGAAGGAGATGTACACTAGCTTTAATACATTACAAATCAGCTAAGATTACATGAGGGAGATGTACACTAGCTTTAATACATTACAAATCAGCTAAGATTACATGAGGTAGATTTACACTAGTTTTAATACATTACAAATCAGCTAAGATTACATGAGATCTGAGGGAGATGTACACTAGCTTTAATACATTACAAATCAGCTAAGATTACATGAGGGAGATGTACACTAGCTTTAATACATTACAAATCAGCTAAGATTACATGAGGGAGATGTACACTAGCTTTAATACATTACAAATCAGCTAAGATTATCTGAGGGAGATTTACACTAGCTTTAATACATTATAAATTAGCTAAGATTACATAAGGGAGATGTACACTAGCTTTAATACATTACAAATCAGCTAAGATTACATGAGGGAGATGTACACCAGCTTTATAACATTACAAATCAGCTAAGATTACATGAGGGAGATGTACACCAGCTTTAATACATTACAAATAAGCTAAGATTACATGAGGGAGATGTACACTAGCTTTAATATATTACAAATCAGCTAAGATTACATGAAGGAGATGTACACCAGCTTTAATACATTACAAATCAGCTAAGATTACATGAGGAAGATGTACACCAGCTTTAATACATTACAAATCAGCTAAGATTACATGAGGGAGATGTACACTAGCTTTAATACATTACAAATCAGCTAAGATTATCTGAGGGAGATTTATACTAGCTTTAATACATTACAAATCAGCTAAGATTATCTGAGGGAGATTTACACTAGCTTTAATACATTACAAATCAGCTAAGATTACATGAGGGAGATGTACACTAGCTTTAATACATTACAAATCAGCTAAGATTATCTGAGGGAGATTTACACTAGCTTTAATACATTACAAATCAGCTAAGATTATCTGAGGGAGATTTACACTAGCTTTAATACATTACAAATCAGCTAAGATTACATGAGGGAGATGTACACTAGCTTTAATACATTACAAATCAACTAAGATTATCTGAGGGAGATGTACACTAGCTTTAATACATTACAAATCAGCTAAGATTACATGAGGGAGATGTACACCAGCTTTAATACATTACAAATCAGCTAAGATTAAATGAGGGAGATGTACACTAGTTTTAATACATTACAAATCAGCTAAGATTACATGAGGGAGATGTACACTAGCTTTAATACATTACAAAGCAGCTAAGATTACCTGATGGAGATGTACACTAGCTTTAATACATTACAAATCAGCTAAGATTACATAAGGGAGATGTACACTAGTTTTAATACATTACAAATCAGCTAAGATTACATGAGGGAGATGTACACTAGCTTTAATACATTACAAATCAGCTAAGATTATCTGAGGGAGATGTACACTAGCTTTAATACATTACAAATCAGCTAAGATTACCTGAGGTAGATTTACACTAGTTTTAATACATTACAAATCAGCTAAGATTACATGAGGGAGATGTACACTAGCTTTAATACATTACAAATCAGCTAAGATTACATGAGGGAGATGTAAACTAGCTTTAATACATTACAAATCAGCTAAGATTACATGAGGGAGATGTACACTAGCTTTAATACATTACAAATCAGCTAAGATTACATGAAGGAGATGTACACTAGCTGTAATACATTACAAATCAGCTAAGATTACATGAGGGAGATGCACACTAGCTTTAATACATTACAAATCAGCTAAGATTACATGAGGGAATCAGCTAAGATTATATGAGGGAGATTTACACTAGCTTTAATACATTACAAATCAGCTAAGATTACATGAGGGAGATGTACACTAGCTTTAATACATTACCAATCAGCTAAGATTACATGAGGGAGATTTACACTAGCTTTAATACATTACAAATCAGCTAAGATTACCTGAGGGAGATTTACACTAGCTTTAATACATTACAAATCAGCTAAGATTACCTGAGGGAGATTTACACTAGTTTTAATACATTACAAATCAGCTAAGATTATCTGAGGGAGATTTACACTAGCTTTAATACATTACAAATCAGCTAAGATTACATGAGGGAGATGTACACTAGCTTTAATACATTACAAATCAGCTAAGATTACATGAGGGAGATGTACACTAGCTTTAATACATTACAAATCAGCTAAGATTATCTGAGGGAGATTTACACTAGCTTTAATACATTACAAATCAGCTAGGATTATCTGAGGGAGATTTACACTAGTTTTAATACATTACAAATCAGCTAAGATTACATGAAGGAGATGTACACTAGCTTTAATACATTACAAATCAGCTAAGATTACATGAGGGAGATGTACACTAGCTTTAATACATTACAAATCAGCTAAGATTACATGAGGTAGATTTACACTAGTTTTAATACATTACAAATCAGCTAAGATTACATGAAGGAGATTTACACTAGCTTTAATACATTACAAATTAGCTAAGATTACATAAGAGAGATGTACACTAGCTTTAATACATTACAAATCAGCTAAGATTACATGAGGGAGATGTACACTAGCTTTAATATATTACAAATCAGCTAAGATTACATGAGGGAGATGTACACCAGCTTTAATACATTACAAATCAGCTAAGATTACATGAGGAAGATGTACACCAGCTTTAATACATTACAAATCAGCTAAGATTACATGAGGGAGATGTACACTAGCTTTAATACATTACAAATCAGCTAAGATTATCTGAGGGAGATTTATACTAGCTTTAATACATTACAAATCAGCTAAGATTATCTGAGGGAGATTTACACTAGCTTTAATACATTACAAATCAGCTAAGATTACATGAGGGAGATGTACACTAGCTTTAATACATTACAAATCAGCTAAGATTATCTGAGGGAGATTTACACTAGCTTTAATACATTACAAATCAGCTAAGATTATCTGAGGGAGATTTACACTAGCTTTAATACATTACAAATCAGCTAAGATTACATGAGGGAGATGTACACTAGCTTTAATACATTACAAATCAACTAAGATTATCTGAGGGAGATGTACACTAGCTTTAATACATTACAAATCAGCTAAGATTACATGAGGGAGATGTACACCAGCTTTAATACATTACAAATCAGCTAAGATTAAATGAGGGAGATGTACACTAGTTTTAATACATTACAAATCAGCTAAGATTACATGAGGGAGATGTACACTAGCTTTAATACATTACAAAGCAGCTAAGATTACCTGAGGGAGATGTACACTAGCTTTAATACATTACAAATCAGCTAAGATTACATAAGGGAGATGTACACTAGTTTTAATACATTACAAATCAGCTAAGATTACATGAGGGAGATGTACACTAGCTTTAATACATTACAAATCAGCTAAGATTATCTGAGGGAGATGTACACTAGCTTTAATACATTACAAATCAGCTAAGATTACCTGAGGTAGATTTACACTAGTTTTAATACATTACAAATCAGGTAAGATTACATGAGGGAGATGTACACTAGCTTTAATACATTACAAATCAGCTAAGATTACATGAGGGAGATGTAAACTAGCTTTAATACATTACAAATCAGCTAAGATTACATGAGGGAGATGTACACTAGCTTTAATACATTACAAATCAGCTAAGATTACATGAAGGAGATGTACACTAGCTGTAATACATTACAAATCAGCTAAGATTACATGAGGGAGATGCACACTAGCTTTAATACATTACAAATCAGCTAAGATTACATGAGGGAATCAGCTAAGATTATATGAGGGAGATTTACACTAGCTTTAATACATTACAAATCAGCTAAGATTACATGAGGGAGATGTACACTAGCTTTAATACATTACCAATCAGCTAAGATTACATGAGGGAGATTTACACTAGCTTTAATACATTACAAATCAGCTAAGATTATCTGAGGGAGATTTACACTAGTTTCAATACTTTACAAATCAGCTAAGATTACACGAAGGAGATCTACACTAGCTTTAATACATTACAAATCAGCTACGATTATCTGAGGGAGATTTACACTAGCTTTAATACATTACAAATCAGCTAAGATTATCTGAGGGAGATTTACACTAGTTTTAATACATTACAAATCAGCTAAGATTACATGAGGGAGATGTACACTAGCTTTAATACATTACAAATCAGCTAAGATTATCTGAGGGAGATGTACACTAGCTTTAATACATTACAAATCAGCTAAGATTACTTGAGGGAGATGTACACTAGCTTTAATACATTACAAATCAGCTAAGATTACATGAGGGAAATGTACACTAGCTTTAATACATTACAAATCAGCTAAGATTACAGGAGGGAGATTTACACTAGCTTTAATACATTACAAATCAGCTAAGATTATCTGAGGGAGATGTACACTAGCTTTAATCTATTACAAATCAGCTAAGATTATCTGAGGGAGATTTACACTAGCTTTAATCTATTACAAAGCAGCTAAGATTACATGAGGGAGATGTACAATAGCTTTAATACATTACAAATCAGCTAAGATTACATGAGGGAGATGTACACTAGCTTTAATACATTACATATCTGCTAACATTACATGAGGGAGATGTACACTAGCTTTAATACATTACAAATCAGCTAAGATTACATGAGGGAGATGTACACTAGCTTTAATACATTACAAATCAGCTAAGATTATCTGAGGGAGATTTACACTAGCTTTAATATATTACAAATCAGCTAAGATTACATGAGGGAGATGTACACCAGCATTAATACATTACAAATCAGCTAAGATTACATGAGGAAGATGTACACTAGCTGTAATACATTACAAATCAGCTAAGATTACATGAGGGAGATGCACACTAGCTTTAATACATTACAAATCAGCTAAGATTACATGAGGGAATCAGCTAAGATTATATGAGGGAGATTTACACTAGCTTTAATACATTACAAATCAGCTAAGATTACATGAGGGAGATGTACACTAGCTTTAATACATTACCAATCAGCTAAGATTACATGAGGGAGATTTACACTAGCTTTAATACATTACAAATCAGCTAAGATTATCTGAGGGAGATTTACACTAGTTTCAATACTTTACAAATCAGCTAAGATTACACGAAGGAGATCTACACTAGCTTTAATACATTACAAATCAGCTACGATTATCTGAGGGAGATTTACACTAGCTTTAATACATTACAAATCAGCTAAGATTATCTGAGGGAGATTTACACTAGTTTTAATACATTACAAATCAGCTAAGATTACATGAGGGAGATGTACACTAGCTTTAATACATTACAAATCAGCTAAGATTATCTGAGGGAGATGTACACTAGCTTTAATACATTACAAATCAGCTAAGATTACTTGAGGGAGATGTACACTAGCTTTAATACATTACAAATCAGCTAAGATTACATGAGGGAAATGTACACTAGCTTTAATACATTACAAATCAGCTAAGATTACAGGAGGGAGATTTACACTAGCTTTAATACATTACAAATCAGCTAAGATTATCTGAGGGAGATGTACACTAGCTTTAATCTATTACAAATCAGCTAAGATTATCTGAGGGAGATTTACACTAGCTTTAATCTATTACAAAGCAGCTAAGATTACATGAGGGAGATGTACAATAGCTTTAATACATTACAAATCAGCTAAGATTACATGAGGGAGATGTACACTAGCTTTAATACATTACATATCTGCTAACATTACATGAGGGAGATGTACACTAGCTTTAATACATTACAAATCAGCTAAGATTACATGAGGGAGATGTACACTAGCTTTAATACATTACAAATCAGCTAAGATTATCTGAGGGAGATTTACACTAGCTTTAATATATTACAAATCAGCTAAGATTACATGAGGGAGATGTACACCAGCATTAATACATTACAAATCAGCTAAGATTACATGAGGAAGATGTACACCAGCTTTAATACATTACAAATCAGCTAAGATTACATGAGGGAGATGTACACTAGCTTTAATACATTACAAATCAGCTAAGATTATCTGAGGGAGATTTATACTAGCTTTAATACATTACAAATCAGCTAAGATTATCTGAGGGAGATTTACACTAGCTTTAATACATTACAAATCAGCTAAGATTACATGAGGGAGATGTACACTAGCTTTAATACATTACAAATCAGCTAAGATTATCTGAGGGAGATTTACACTAGCTTTAATACATTACAAATCAGCTAAGATTATCTGAGGGAGATTTACACTAGCTTAAATACATTACAAATCAGCTAAGATTACATGAGGGAGATGTACACCAGCTTTAATACATTACAAATCAGCTAAGATTAAATGTGGGAGATGTACACTAGTTTTAATACATTACAAATCAGCTAAGATTACATGAGGGAGATGTACACTAGCTTTAATACATTACAAAGCAGCTAAGATTACCTGAGGGAGATGTACACTAGCTTTAATACATTACAAATCAGCTAAGATTACATAAGGGAGATGTACACTAGTTTTAATACATTACAAATCAGCTAAGATTACATGAGGGAGATGTACACTAGCTTTAATACATTACAAATCAGCTAAGATTATCTGAGGGAGATGTACACTAGCTTTAATACATTACAAATCAGCTAAGATTACCTGAGGTAGATTTACACTAGTTTTAATACATTACAAATCAGGTAAGATTACATGAGGGAGATGTACACTAGCTTTAATACATTACAAATCAGCTAAGATTACATGAGGGAGATGTAAACTAGCTTTAATACATTACAAATCAGCTAAGATTACATGAGGGAGATGTACACTAGCTTTAATACATTACAAATCAGCTAAGATTACATGAAGGAGATGTACACTAGCTGTAATACATTACAAATCAGCTAAGATTACATGAGGGAGATGCACACTAGCTTTAATACATTACAAATCAGCTAAGATTACATGAGGGAATCAGCTAAGATTATATGAGGCAGATTTACACTAGCTTTAATACATTACAAATCAGCTATGATTACATGAGGGAGATGTACACTAGCTTTAATACATTACCAATCAGCTAAGATTACATGAGGGAGATTTACACTAGCTTTATTACATTACAAATCAGCTAAGATTATCTGAGGGAGATTTACACTAGTTTCAATACTTTACAAATCAGCTAAGATTACACGAAGGAGATCTACACTAGCTTTAATACATTACAAATCAGCTACGATTATCTGAGGGAGATTTACACTAGCTTTAATACATTACAAATCAGCTAAGATTATCTGAGGGAGATTTACACTAGTTTTAATACATTACAAATCAGCTAAGATTACATGAGGGAGATGTACACTAGCTTTAATACATTACAAATCAGCTAAGATTATCTGAGGGAGATGTACACTAGCTTTAATACATTACAAATCAGCTAAGATTACTTGAGGGAGATGTACACTAGCTTTAATACATTACAAATCAGCTAAGATTACATGAGGGAAATGTACACTAGCTTTAATACATTACAAATCAGCTAAGATTACAGGAGGGAGATTTACACTAGCTTTAATACATTACAAATCAGCTAAGATTATCTGAGGGAGATGTACACTAGCTTTAATCTATTACAAATCAGCTAAGATTATCTGAGGGAGATTTACACTAGCTTTAATCTATTACAAAGCAGCTAGGATTACATGAGGGAGATGTACAATAGCTTTAATACATTACAAATCAGCTAAGATTACATGAGGGAGATGTACACTAGCTTTAATACATTACATATCTGCTAACATTACATGAGGGAGATGTACACTAGCTTTAATACATTACAAATCAGCTAAGATTACATGAGGGAGATGTACACTAGCTTTAATACATTACAAATCAGCTAAGATTATCTGAGGGAGATTTACACTAGCTTTAATATATTACAAATCAGCTAAGATTATATGAGGGAGATGTAGACTAGTTTTAATACATTACAAATCAGCTAAGATTATCTGAGGAAGATGTACACTAGCTTTGATACATTACAAATCAGCTAAGATTACATGAGGGAGATGTACACTAGCTTTAATACATTACAAATCAGCTAAGATTACATGAGGGAGATTTACACTAGTTTTAATACATTACAAATCAGCTAAGATTACATGAGGGAGATGTAGACTAGCTTTAATACATTACAAATCAGCTAAGATTACCTGAGGGAGATGTACACTAGCTTTAATACATTACAAATCAGCTAAGATTACATGAGGGAGATGTACACTAGCTTTAATACATTACAAATCATCTAAGATTACATAAAGGAGATGTACACTAGCTTTAATACATTACAAATCAGCTAAGATTACATGAGGGAGATTTACACTAGTTTTAATACATTATAAATCAGCTAAGATTACAGGAGGAAGATGTACACTAGCTTTAATACATTACAAATCAGCTAAGATTATCTGAGGGAGATGTACACTAGCTTTAATACATTACAAATCAGCTAAGATTATCTGAGGGAGATTTACACTAGTTTCAATACTTTACAAATCAGCTAAGATTACACGAAGGAGATCTACACTAGCTTTAATACATTACAAATCAGCTACGATTATCTGAGGGAGATTTACACTAGCTTTAATACATTACAAATCAGCTAAGATTATCTGAGGGAGATTTACACTAGTTTTAATACATTACAAATCAGCTAAGATTACATGAGGGAGATGTACACTAGCTTTAATACATTACAAATCAGCTAAGATTATCTGAGGGAGATGTACACTAGCTTTAATACATTACAAATCAGCTAAGATTACTTGAGGGAGATGTACACTAGCTTTAATACATTACAAATCAGCTAAGATTACATGAGGGAAATGTACACTAGCTTTAATACATTACAAATCAGCTAAGATTACAGGAGGGAGATTTACACTAGCTTTAATACATTACAAATCAGCTAAGATTATCTGAGGGAGATGTACACTAGCTTTAATCTATTACAAATCAGCTAAGATTATCTGAGGGAGATTTACACTAGCTTTAATCTATTACAAAGCAGCTAAGATTACATGAGGGAGATGTACAATAGCTTTAATACATTACAAATCAGCTAAGATTACATGAGGGAGATGTACACTAGCTTTAATACATTACATATCTGCTAACATTACATGAGGGAGATGTACACTAGCTTTAATACATTACAAATCAGCTAAGATTACATGAGGGAGATGTACACTAGCTTTAATACATTACAAATCAGCTAAGATTATCTGAGGGAGATTTACACTAGCTTTAATATATTACAAATCAGCTAAGATTACATGAGGGAGATGTACACCAGCATTAATACATTACAAATCAGCTAAGATTACATGAGGAAGATGTACACCAGCTTTAATACATTACAAATCAGCTAAGATTACATGAGGGAGATGTACACTAGCTTTAATACATTACAAATCAGCTAAGATTATCTGAGGGAGATTTATACTAGCTTTAATACATTACAAATCAGCTAAGATTATCTGAGGGAGATTTACACTAGCTTTAATACATTACAAATCAGCTAAGATTACATGAGGGAGATGTACACTAGCTTTAATACATTACAAATCAGCTAAGATTATCTGAGGGAGATTTACACTAGCTTTAATACATTACAAATCAGCTAAGATTATCTGAGGGAGATTTACACTAGCTTTAATACATTACAAATCAGCTAAGATTACATGAGGGAGATGTACACTAGCTTTAATACATTACAAATCAACTAAGATTATCTGAGGGAGATGTACACTAGCTTTAATACATTACAAATCAGCTAAGATTACATGAGGGAGATGTACACCAGCTTTAATACATTACAAATCAGCTAAGATTAAATGTGGGAGATGTACACTAGTTTTAATACATTACAAATCAGCTAAGATTACATGAGGGAGATGTACACTAGCTTTAATACATTACAAAGCAGCTAAGATTACCTGAGGGAGATGTACACTAGCTTTAATACATTACAAATCAGCTAAGATTACATAAGGGAGATGTACACTAGTTTTAATACATTACAAATCAGCTAAGATTACATGAGGGAGATGTACACTAGCTTTAATACATTACAAATCAGCTAAGATTATCTGAGGGAGATGTACACTAGCTTTAATACATTACAAATCAGCTAAGATTACCTGAGGTAGATTTACACTAGTTTTAATACATTACAAATCAGGTAAGATTACATGAAGGAGATGTACACTAGCTTTAATACATTACAAATCAGCTAAGATTACATGAGGGAGATGTAAACTAGCTTTAATACATTACAAATCAGCTAAGATTACATGAGGGAGATGTACACTAGCTTTAATACATTACAAATCAGCTAAGATTACATGAAGGAGATGTACACTAGCTGTAATACATTACAAATCAGCTAAGATTACATGAGGGAGATGCACACTAGCTTTAATACATTACAAATCAGCTAAGATTACATGAGGGAATCAGCTAAGATTATATGAGGGAGATTTACACTAGCTTTAATACATTACAAATCAGCTAAGATTACATGAGGGAGATGTACACTAGCTTTAATACATTACCAATCAGCTAAGATTACATGAGGGAGATTTACACTAGCTTTAATACATTACAAATCAGCTAAGATTATCTGAGGGAGATTTACACTAGTTTCAATACTTTACAAATCAGCTAAGATTACACGAAGGAGATCTACACTAGCTTTAATACATTACAAATCAGCTACGATTATCTGAGGGAGATTTACACTAGCTTTAATACATTACAAATCAGCTAAGATTATCTGAGGGAGATTTACACTAGTTTTAATACATTACAAATCAGCTAAGATTACATGAGGGAGATGTACACTAGCTTTAATACATTACAAATCAGCTAAGATTATCTGAGGGAGATGTACACTAGCTTTAATACATTACAAATCAGCTAAGATTACTTGAGGGAGATGTACACTAGCTTTAATACATTACAAATCAGCTAAGATTACATGAGGGAAATGTACACTAGCTTTAATACATTACAAATCAGCTAAGATTACAGGAGGGAGATTTACACTAGCTTTAATACATTACAAATCAGCTAAGATTATCTGAGGGAGATGTACACTAGCTTTAATCTATTACAAATCAGCTAAGATTATCTGAGGGAGATTTACACTAGCTTTAATCTATTACAAAGCAGCTAGGATTACATGAGGGAGATGTACAATAGCTTTAATACATTACAAATCAGCTAAGATTACATGAGGGAGATGTACACTAGCTTTAATACATTACATATCTGCTAACATTACATGAGGGAGATGTACACTAGCTTTAATACATTACAAATCAGCTAAGATTACATGAGGGAGATGTACACTAGCTTTAATACATTACAAATCAGCTAAGATTATCTGAGGGAGATTTATACTAGCTTTAATACATTACAAATCAGCTAAGATTATCTGAGGGAGATTTACACTAGCTTTAATACATTACAAATCAGCTAAGATTACATGAGGGAGATGTACACTAGCTTTAATACATTACAAATCAGCTAAGATTATCTGAGGGAGATTTACACTAGCTTTAATACATTACAAATCAGCTAAGATTATCTGAGGGAGATTTACACTAGCTTTAATACATTACAAATCAGCTAAGATTACATGAGGGAGATGTACACTAGCTTTAATACATTACAAATCAACTAAGATTATCTGAGGGAGATGTACACTAGCTTTAATACATTACAAATCAGCTAAGATTACATGAGGGAGATGTACACCAGCTTTAATACATTACAAATCAGCTAAGATTAAATGTGGGAGATGTACACTAGTTTTAATACATTACAAATCAGCTAAGATTACATGAGGGAGATGTACACTAGCTTTAATACATTACAAAGCAGCTAAGATTACCTGAGGGAGATGTACACTAGCTTTAATACATTACAAATCAGCTAAGATTACATAAGGGAGATGTACACTAGTTTTAATACATTACAAATCAGCTAAGATTACATGAGGGAGATGTACACTAGCTTTAATACATTACAAATCAGCTAAGATTATCTGAGGGAGATGTACACTAGCTTTAATACATTACAAATCAGCTAAGATTACCTGAGGTAGATTTACACTAGTTTTAATACATTACAAATCAGGTAAGATTACATGAGGGAGATGTACACTAGCTTTAATACATTACAAATCAGCTAAGATTACATGAGGGAGATGTAAACTAGCTTTAATACATTACAAATCAGCTAAGATTACATGAGGGAGATGTACACTAGCTTTAATACATTACAAATCAGCTAAGATTACATGAAGGAGATGTACACTAGCTGTAATACATTACAAATCAGCTAAGATTACATGAGGGAGATGCACACTAGCTTTAATACATTACAAATCAGCTAAGATTACATGAGGGAATCAGCTAAGATTATATGAGGGAGATTTACACTAGCTTTAATACATTACAAATCAGCTAAGATTACATGAGGGAGATGTACACTAGCTTTAATACATTACCAATCAGCTAAGATTACATGAGGGAGATTTACACTAGCTTTAATACATTACAAATCAGCTAAGATTATCTGAGGGAGATTTACACTAGTTTCAATACTTTACAAATCAGCTAAGATTACACGAAGGAGATCTACACTAGCTTTAATACATTACAAATCAGCTACGATTATCTGAGGGAGATTTACACTAGCTTTAATACATTACAAATCAGCTAAGATTATCTGAGGGAGATTTACACTAGTTTTAATACATTACAAATCAGCTAAGATTACATGAGGGAGATGTACACTAGCTTTAATACATTACAAATCAGCTAAGATTATCTGAGGGAGATGTACACTAGCTTTAATACATTACAAATCAGCTAAGATTACTTGAGGGAGATGTACACTAGCTTTAATACATTACAAATCAGCTAAGATTACATGAGGGAAATGTACACTAGCTTTAATACATTACAAATCAGCTAAGATTACAGGAGGGAGATTTACACTAGCTTTAATACATTACAAATCAGCTAAGATTATCTGAGGGAGATGTACACTAGCTTTAATCTATTACAAATCAGCTAAGATTATCTGAGGGAGATTTACACTAGCTTTAATCTATTACAAAGCAGCTAGGATTACATGAGGGAGATGTACAATAGCTTTAATACATTACAAATCAGCTAAGATTACATGAGGGAGATGTACACTAGCTTTAATACATTACATATCTGCTAACATTACATGAGGGAGATGTACACTAGCTTTAATACATTACAAATCAGCTAAGATTACATGAGGGAGATGTACACTAGCTTTAATACATTACAAATCAGCTAAGATTATCTGAGGGAGATTTACACTAGCTTTAATATATTACAAATCAGCTAAGATTATATGAGGGAGATGTAGACTAGTTTTAATACATTACAAATCAGCTAAGATTATCTGAGGAAGATGTACACTAGCTTTGATACATTACAAATCAGCTAAGATTACATGAGGGAGATGTATACTAGCTTTAATACATTACAAATCAGCTAAGATTACATGAGGGAGATTTACACTAGTTTTAATACATTACAAATCAGCTAAGATTACATGAGGGAGATGCACACTAGCTTTAATACATTACAAATCAGCTAAGATTACATGAGGGAATCAGCTAAGATTATATGAGGGAGATTTACACTAGCTTTAATACATTACAAATCAGCTATGATTATATGAGGGAGATGTACACTAGCTTTAATACATTACCAATCAGCTAAGATTACATGAGGGAGATTTACACTAGCTTTATTACATTACAAATCAGCTAAGATTATCTGAGGGAGATTTACACTAGTTTCAATACTTTACAAATCAGCTAAGATTACACGAAGGAGATCTACACTAGCTTTAATACATTACAAATCAGCTACGATTATCTGAGGGAGATTTACACTAGCTTTAATACATTACAAATCAGCTAAGATTATCTGAGGGAGATTTACACTAGTTTTAATACATTACAAATCAGCTAAGATTACATGAGGGAGATGTACACTAGCTTTAATACATTACAAATCAGCTAAGATTATCTGAGGGAGATGTACACTAGCTTTAATACATTACAAATCAGCTAAGATTACTTGAGGGAGATGTACACTAGCTTTAATACATTACAAATCAGCTAAGATTACATGAGGGAAATGTACACTAGCTTTAATACATTACAAATCAGCTAAGATTACAGGAGGGAGATTTACACTAGCTTTAATACATTACAAATCAGCTAAGATTATCTGAGGGAGATGTACACTAGCTTTAATCTATTACAAATCAGCTAAGATTATCTGAGGGAGATTTACACTAGCTTTAATCTATTACAAAGCAGCTAGGATTACATGAGGGAGATGTACAATAGCTTTAATACATTACAAATCAGCTAAGATTACATGAGGGAGATGTACACTAGCTTTAATACATTACATATCTGCTAACATTACATGAGGGAGATGTACACTAGCTTTAATACATTACAAATCAGCTAAGATTACATGAGGGAGATGTACACTAGCTTTAATACATTACAAATCAGCTAAGATTATCTGAGGGAGATTTACACTAGCTTTAATATATTACAAATCAGCTAAGATTATATGAGGGAGATGTAGACTAGTTTTAATACATTACAAATCAGCTAAGATTATCTGAGGAAGATGTACACTAGCTTTGATACATTACAAATCAGCTAAGATTACATGAGGGAGATGTACACTAGCTTTAATACATTACAAATCAGCTAAGATTACATGAGGGAGATTTACACTAGTTTTAATACATTACAAATCAGCTAAGATTACATGAGGGAGATGTAGACTAGCTTTAATACATTACAAATCAGCTAAGATTACCTGAGGGAGATGTACACTAGCTTTAATACATTACAAATCAGCTAAGATTACATGAGGGAGATGTACACTAGCTTTAATACATTACAAATCATCTAAGATTACATAAAGGAGATGTACACTAGCTTTAATACATTACAAATCAGCTAAGATTACATGAGGGAGATTTACACTAGTTTTAATACATTATAAATCAGCTAAGATTACAGGAGGAAGATGTACACTAGCTTTAATACATTACAAATCAGCTAAGATTATCTGAGGGAGATGTACACTAGCTTTAATACATTACAAATCAGCTAAGATTATCTGAGGGAGATTTACACTAGTTTCAATACTTTACAAATCAGCTAAGATTACACGAAGGAGATCTACACTAGCTTTAATACATTACAAATCAGCTACGATTATCTGAGGGAGATTTACACTAGCTTTAATACATTACAAATCAGCTAAGATTATCTGAGGGAGATTTACACTAGTTTTAATACATTACAAATCAGCTAAGATTACATGAGGGAGATGTACACTAGCTTTAATACATTACAAATCAGCTAAGATTATCTGAGGGAGATGTACACTAGCTTTAATACATTACAAATCAGCTAAGATTACTTGAGGGAGATGTACACTAGCTTTAATACATTACAAATCAGCTAAGATTACATGAGGGAAATGTACACTAGCTTTAATACATTACAAATCAGCTAAGATTACAGGAGGGAGATTTACACTAGCTTTAATACATTACAAATCAGCTAAGATTATCTGAGGGAGATGTACACTAGCTTTAATCTATTACAAATCAGCTAAGATTATCTGAGGGAGATTTACACTAGCTTTAATCTATTACAAAGCAGCTAAGATTACATGAGGGAGATGTACAATAGCTTTAATACATTACAAATCAGCTAAGATTACATGAGGGAGATGTACACTAGCTTTAATACATTACATATCTGCTAACATTACATGAGGGAGATGTACACTAGCTTTAATACATTACAAATCAGCTAAGATTACATGAGGGAGATGTACACTAGCTTTAATACATTACAAATCAGCTAAGATTATCTGAGGGAGATTTACACTAGCTTTAATATATTACAAATCAGCTAAGATTACATGAGGGAGATGTACACCAGCATTAATACATTACAAATCAGCTAAGATTACATGAGGAAGATGTACACCAGCTTTAATACATTACAAATCAGCTAAGATTACATGAGGGAGATGTACACTAGCTTTAATACATTACAAATCAGCTAAGATTATCTGAGGGAGATTTATACTAGCTTTAATACATTACAAATCAGCTAAGATTATCTGAGGGAGATTTACACTAGCTTTAATACATTACAAATCAGCTAAGATTACATGAGGGAGATGTACACTAGCTTTAATACATTACAAATCAGCTAAGATTATCTGAGGGAGATTTACACTAGCTTTAATACATTACAAATCAGCTAAGATTATCTGAGGGAGATTTACACTAGCTTTAATACATTACAAATCAGCTAAGATTACATGAGGGAGATGTACACTAGCTTTAATACATTACAAATCAACTAAGATTATCTGAGGGAGATGTACACTAGCTTTAATACATTACAAATCAGCTAAGATTACATGAGGGAGATGTACACCAGCTTTAATACATTACAAATCAGCTAAGATTAAATGTGGGAGATGTACACTAGTTTTAATACATTACAAATCAGCTAAGATTACATGAGGGAGATGTACACTAGCTTTAATACATTACAAAGCAGCTAAGATTACCTGAGGGAGATGTACACTAGCTTTAATACATTACAAATCAGCTAAGATTACATAAGGGAGATGTACACTAGTTTTAATACATTACAAATCAGCTAAGATTACATGAGGGAGATGTACACTAGCTTTAATACATTACAAATCAGCTAAGATTATCTGAGGGAGATGTACACTAGCTTTAATACATTACAAATCAGCTAAGATTACTTGAGGGAGATGTACACTAGCTTTAATACATTACAAATCAGCTAAGATTACATGAGGGAAATGTACACTAGCTTTAATACATTACAAATCAGCTAAGATTACATGAGGGAGATGTAAACTAGCTTTAATACATTACAAATCAGCTAAGATTACATGAGGGAGATGTACACTAGCTTTAATACATTACAAATCAGCTAAGATTACATGAAGGAGATGTACACTAGCTGTAATACATTACAAATCAGCTAAGATTACATGAGGGAGATGCACACTAGCTTTAATACATTACAAATCAGCTAAGATTACATGAGGGAATCAGCTAAGATTATATGAGGGAGATTTACACTAGCTTTAATACATTACAAATCAGCTAAGATTACATGAGGGAGATGTACACTAGCTTTAATACATTACCAATCAGCTAAGATTACATGAGGGAGATTTACACTAGCTTTAATACATTACAAATCAGCTAAGATTATCTGAGGGAGATTTACACTAGTTTCAATACTTTACAAATCAGCTAAGATTACACGAAGGAGATCTACACTAGCTTTAATACATTACAAATCAGCTACGATTATCTGAGGGAGATTTACACTAGCTTTAATACATTACAAATCAGCTAAGATTATCTGAGGGAGATTTACACTAGTTTTAATACATTACAAATCAGCTAAGATTACATGAGGGAGATGTACACTAGCTTTAATACATTACAAATCAGCTAAGATTATCTGAGGGAGATGTACACTAGCTTTAATACATTACAAATCAGCTAAGATTACTTGAGGGAGATGTACACTAGCTTTAATACATTACAAATCAGCTAAGATTACATGAGGGAAATGTACACTAGCTTTAATACATTACAAATCAGCTAAGATTACAGGAGGGAGATTTACACTAGCTTTAATACATTACAAATCAGCTAAGATTATCTGAGGGAGATGTACACTAGCTTTAATCTATTACAAATCAGCTAAGATTATCTGAGGGAGATTTACACTAGCTTTAATCTATTACAAAGCAGCTAGGATTACATGAGGGAGATGTACAATAGCTTTAATACATTACAAATCAGCTAAGATTACATGAGGGAGATGTACACTAGCTTTAATACATTACATATCTGCTAACATTACATGAGGGAGATGTACACTAGCTTTAATACATTACAAATCAGCTAAGATTACATGAGGGAGATGTACACTAGCTTTAATACATTACAAATCAGCTAAGATTATCTGAGGGAGATTTACACTAGCTTTAATATATTACAAATCAGCTAAGATTATATGAGGGAGATGTAGACTAGTTTTAATACATTACAAATCAGCTAAGATTATCTGAGGAAGATGTACACTAGCTTTAATACATTACAAATCATCTAAGATTACATAAAGGAGATGTACACTAGCTTTAATACATTACAAATCAGCTAAGATTACATGAGGGAGATTTACACTAGTTTTAATACATTATAAATCAGCTAAGATTACAGGAGGAAGATGTACACTAGCTTTAATACATTACAAATCAGCTAAGATTATCTGAGGGAGATGTACACTAGCTTTAATACATTACAAATCAGCTAAGATTACATGAGGGAGATGTACACTAGCTTTAATACATTACAAATCAGCTAAGATTACATGAGGGAGATGTACACTAGCTTTAATACATTACAAATCAGCTAAGATTACATGAGGGAGATGTACACTAGCTTTAATACATTACAAATCAGCTAAGATTACATGAGGGAGATGTACACTAGCTTTAATACATTACAAATCAGCTAAGATTATCTGAGGGAGATTTACACTAGCTTTAATACATTACAAATCAGCTAAGACTACATAAGGGAGATGTACACTAGCTTTAATACATTACAAATCAGCTAAGATTACATGAGGGAGATGTACACCAGCTTTAATACATTACAAATCAGCTAAGATTACATGAGGGAGATGTACACCAGCTTTAATACATTACAAATCAGCTAAGATTACATGAGGGAGATGTACACTAGCTTTAATACATTACAAATCAGCTAAGATTACATGAGGGAGATGTACACCAGCTTTAATACATTACAAATCAGCTAAGATTACATGAGGGAGATGTACACTAGCTTTAATACATTACAAATCAGCTAAGATTATCTGAGGGAGATTTACACTAGCTTTAATACATTACAAATCAGCTAAGATTATCTGAGGGAGATTTACACTAGCTTTAATACATTACAAATCAGCTAAGATTACATGAGGGAGATGTACACTAGCTTTAATACATTACAAATCAGCTAAGATTATCTGAGGGAGATTTACACTAGCTTTAATACATTACAAATCAGCTAAGATTATATGAGGGAGATTTACACTAGCTTTAATACATTACAAATCAGCTAAGATTACATCAGGGAGATGTACACTAGCTTTAATACATTACAAATCAACTAAGATTATCTGAGGGAGATGTACACTAGCTTTAATACATTACAAATCAGCTAAGATTACATGAGGGAGATGTACACCAGCTTTAATACATTACAAATCAGCTAAGATTACATGAGGGAGATGTACACTAGGTTTAATACATTACAAATCAGCTAAGATTACACGAGGGAGATGTACACCAGCTTTAATACATTACAAATCAGCTAAGATTACCTGAGGGAGATGTACACTAGCTTTAATACATTACAAATCAGCTAAGATTACGTGAGGGGATGTACACTAGCTTTAATACATTACAAATCAGCTAAGATTACATGAGGGAGATGTACACTAGCTTTAATACATTACAAATCAGCTAAGATTATCTGAGGGAGATGTACACTAGCTTTAATACATTACAAATCAGCTAGGATTACATGAGGGAGATGTACACTAGCTTTAATACATTACAAATCAGCTAAGATTACATGAAGGAGATGTACACTAGCTTTAATACATTACAAATCAGCTAAGATTACATGAAGGAGATGTACACTAGCTTTAATACATTACAAATCAGCTAAGATTACATGAGATCTGAGGGAGATGTACACTAGCTTTAATACATTACAAATCAGCTAAGATTACATGAGGGAGATGTACACTAGCTTTAATACATTACAAATCAGCTAAGATTACATGAGGGAGATGTACACTAGCTTTAATACATTACAAATCAGCTAAGATTATCTGAGGGAGATTTACACTAGCTTTAATACATTACAAATCAGCTAAGATTACATAAGGGAGATGTACACTAGCTTTAATACATTACAAATCAGCTAAGATTACATGAGGGAGATGTACACTAGCTTTAATACATTACAAATCAGCTAAGATTATCTGAGGGAGATTTACACTAGCTTTAATACATTACAAATCAGCTAAGATTACATGAGGGAGATGTACACTAGCTTTAATACATTACAAATCAGCTAAGATTATCTGAGGGAGATTTACACTAGCTTTAATACATTACAAATCAGCTAAGATTATCTGAGGGAGATTTACACTAGCTTTAATACATTACAAATTAGCTAAGATTACATAAGGGAGATGTACACTAGCTTTAATACATTACAAATCAGCTAAGATTACATGAGGGAGATGTACACCAGCTTTATAACATTACAAATCAGCTAAGATTACATAAGGGAGATGTACACCAGCTTTAATACATTACAAATCAGCTAAGATTACATGAGGGAGATGTACACTAGCTTTAATACATTACAAATCAGCTAAGATTACATGAGGGAGATGTACACCAGCTTTAATACATTACAAATCAGCTAAGATTACATGAGGAAGATGTACACCAGCTTTAATACATTACAAATCAGCTAAGATTACATGAGGGAGATTTACACTAGCTTTAATACATTACAAATCAGCTAAGATTACATGAGGGAGATGTACACTAGCTTTAATACATTACAAATCAACTAAGATTATCTGAGGGAGATGTACACTAGCTTTAATACATTACAAATCAGCTAAGATTACATGAGGGAGATGTACACCAGCTTTAATACATTACAAATCAGCTAAGATTAAATGAGGGAGATGTACACTAGTTTTAATACATTACAAATCAGCTAAGATTACATGAGGGAGATGTACACTAGCTTTAATACATTACAAATCAGCTAAGATTACCTGAGGGAGATGTACACTAGCTTTAATACATTACAAATCAGCTAAGATTACATAAGGGAGATGTACACTAGTTTTAATACATCACAAATCAGCTAAGATTACATGAGGGAGATGTACACTAGCTTTAATACATTACAAATCAGCTAAGATTATCTGAGGGAGATGTACACTAGCTTTAATACATTACAAATCAGCTAAGATTACCTGAGGTAGATTTACACTAGTTTTAATACATTACAAATCAGGTAAGATTACATGAGGGAGATGTACACTAGCTTTAATACATTACAAATCAGCTAAGATTACATGAGGGAGATGTAAACTAGCTTTAATACATTACAAATCAGCTAAGATTACATGAGGGAGATGTACACTAGCTTTAATACATTACAAATCAGCTAAGATTACATGAAGGAGATGTACACTAGCTGTAATACATTACAAATCAGCTAAGATTACATGAGGGAGATGTACACTAGCTTTAATACATTACAAATCAGCTAAGATTACATGAGGGAGATGTACACTAGCTTTAATACATTACCAGTCAGCTAAGATTACATGAGGGAGATTTACACTAGCTTTAATACATTACAAATCAGCTACGATTATCTGAGGGAGATTTACACTAGTTTCAATACTTTACAAATCAGCTAAGATTACACGAAGGAGATCTACACTAGCTTTAATACATTACAAATCAGCTACGATTATCTGAGGGAGATTTACACTAGCTTTAATACATTACAAATCAGCTAAGATTATCTGAGGGAGATTTACACTAGTTTTAATACATTACAAATCAGCTAAGATTACATGAGGGAGATGTACACTAGCTTTAATACATTACAAATCAGCTAAGATTATCTGAGGGAGATGTAGACTAGCTTTAATACATTACAAATCAGCTAAGATTACTTGAGGGAGATGTACACTAGCTTTAATACATTACAAATCAGCTAAGATTACATGAGGGAAATGTACACTAGCTTTAATACATTACAAATCAGCTAAGATTACAGGAGGGAGATTTACACTAGCTTTAATACATTACAAATCAGCTAAGATTATCTGAGGGAGATGTACACTAGCTTTAATCTATTACAAATCAGCTAAGATTATCTGAGGGAGATTTACACTAGCTTTAATCTATTACAAATCAGCTAAGATTACATGAGGGAGATGTACAATAGCTTTAATACATTACAAATCAGCTAAGATTACATGAGGGAGATGTACACTAGCTTTAATACATTACATATCTGCTAACATTACATGAGGGAGATGTACACTAGCTTTAATACATTACAAATCAGCTAAGATTACATGAGGGAGATGTACACTAGCTTTAATACATTACAAATCAGCTAAGATTATCTGAGGGAGATTTACACTAGCTTTAATACATTACAAATCAGCTAAGATTACCTGAGGTAGATTTACACTAGTTTTAATACATTACAAATCAGGTAAGATTACATGAGGGAGATGTACACTAGCTTTAATACATTACAAATCAGCTAAGATTACATGAGGGAGATGTAAACTAGCTTTAATACATTACAAATCAGCTAAGATTACATGAGGGAGATGTACACTAGCTTTAATACATTACAAATCAGCTAAGATTACATGAAGGAGATGTACACTAGCTGTAATACATTACAAATCAGCTAAGATTACATGAGGGAGATGTACACTAGCTTTAATACATTACAAATCAGCTAAGATTACATGAGGGAATCAGCTAAGATTATATGAGGGAGATTTACACTAGCTTTAATACATTACAAATCAGCTAAGATTACATGAGGGAGATGTACACTAGCTTTAATACATTACCAATCAGCTAAGATTACATGAGGGAGATTTACACTAGCTTTAATACATTACAAATCAGCTACGATTATCTGAGGGAGATTTACACTAGTTTCAATACTTTACAAATCAGCTAAGATTACACGAAGGACATCTACACTAGCTTTAATACATTACAAATCAGCTACGATTATCTGAGGGAGATTTACACTAGCTTTAATACATTACAAATCAGCTAAGATTATATGAGGGAGATTTACACTAGTTTTAATACATTACAAATCAGCTAAGATTACATGAGGGAGATGTACACTAGCTTTAATACATTACAAATCAGCTAAGATTATCTGAGGGAGATGTACACTAGCTTTAATACATTACAAATCAGCTAAGATTATCTGAGGGAGATTTACACTAGTTTTAATACATTACAAATCAGCTAAGATTACATGAGGGAGATGTACACTAGCTTTAATACATTACAAATCAGCTAAGATTATCTGAGGGAGATGTACACTAGCTTTAATACATTACAAATCAGCTAAGATTACTTGAGGGAGATGTACACTAGCTTTAATACATTACAAATCAGCTAAGATTACATGAGGGAAATGTACACTAGCTTTAATACATTACAAATCAGCTAAGATTACATGAGGGAGATGTACAATAGCTTTAATACATTACAAATCAGCTAAGATTACATGAGGGAGATGTACACTAGCTTTAATACATTACATATCTGCTAACATTACATGAGGGAGATGTACACTAGCTTTAATACATTACAAATCAGCTAAGATTACATGAGGGAGATGTACACAAGCTTTAATACATTACAAATCAGCTAAGATTATCTGAGGGAGATTTACACTAGCTTTAATACATTACAAATCAGCTAAGATTACCTGAGGTAGATTTACACTAGTTTTAATACATTACAAATCAGGTAAGATTACATGAGGGAGATGTACACTAGCTTTAATACATTACAAATCAGCTAAGATTACATGAGGGAGATGTAAACTAGCTTTAATACATTACAAATCAGCTAAGATTACATGAGGGAGATGTACACTAGCTTTAATACATTACAAATCAGCTAAGATTACATGAAGGAGATGTACACTAGCTGTAATACATTACAAATCAGCTAAGATTACATGAGGGAGATGTACACTAGCTTTAATACATTACAAATCAGCTAAGATTACATGAGGGAATCAGCAAGATTATATGAGGGAGATTTACACTAGCTTTAATACATTACAAATCAGCTAAGATTACATGAGGGAGATGTACACTAGCTTTAATACATTACCAATCAGCTAAGATTACATGAGGGAGATTTACACTAGCTTTAATACATTACAAATCAGCTACGATTATCTGAGGGAGATTTACACTAGTTTCAATACTTTACAAATCAGCTAAGATTACACGAAGGACATCTACACTAGCTTTAATACATTACAAATCAGCTACGATTATCTGAGGGAGATTTACACTAGCTTTAATACATTACAAATCAGCTAAGATTATCTGAGGGAGATTTACACTAGTTTTAATACATTACAAATCAGCTAAGATTACATGAGGGAGATGTACACTAGCTTTAATACATTACAAATCAGCTAAGATTATCTGAGGGAGATGTACACTAGCTTTAATACATTACAAATCAGCTAAGATTACTTGAGGGAGATGTACACTAGCTTTAATACATTACAAATCAGCTAAGATTACAGGAGGGAGATTTACACTAGCTTTAATACATTACAAATCAGCTAAGATTATCTGAGGGAGATGTACACTAGCTTTAATCTATTACAAATCAGCTAAGATTATCTGAGGGAGATTTACACTAGCTTTAATCTATTACAAATCAGCTAAGATTACATGAGGGAGATGTACAATAGCTTTAATAAATTACAAATCAGCTAAGATTACATGAGGGAGATGTACGCTAGCTTTAATACATTACATATCTGCTAACATTACATGAGGGAGATGTACACTAGCTTTACTACATTACAAATCAGCTAAGATTACATGAGGGAGATGTACACTAGCTTTAATACATTACAAATCAGCTAAGATTATCTGAGGGAGATTTACACTAGCTTTAATATATTACAAATCAGCTAAGATTATATGAGGGAGATGTAGACTAGTTTTAATACATTACAAATCAGCTAAGATTATCTGAGGAAGATGTACACTAGCTTTAATACATTACAAATCAGCTAAGATTACATGAGGGAGATGTACACTAGCTTTAATACATTACAAATCATCTAAGATTACACGAGGGAGATTTACACTAGTTTTAATACATTACAAATCAGCTAAGATTACATGAGGGAGATGTAGACTAGCTTTAATACATTACAAATCAGCTAAGATTACCTGAGGGAGATGTACACTAGCTTTAATACATTACAAATCAGCTAAGATTACATGAGGGAGATGTACACTAGCTTTAATACATTACAAATCATCTAAGATTACATAAAGGAGATGTACACTAGCTTTAATACATTACAAATCAGCTAAGATTACATGAGGGAGATTTACACTAGTTTTAATACATTATAAATCAGCTAAGATTACAGGAGGAAGATGTACACTAGTTTTAATACATTACAAATCAGCTAAGATTATCTGAGGGAGATGTACACTAGCTTTAATACATTACAAATCAGCTAAGATTACATGAGGGAGATGTACACTAGCTTTAATACATTACAAATCAGCTAAGATTACATGAGGGAGATGTACACTAGCTTTAATACATTACAAATCAGCTAAGATTACATGAGGGAGATGTACACTAGATTTAATACATTACAAATCAGCTAAGATTACATGAGGGAGATGTACACTAGCTTTAATACATTACAAATCAGCTAAGATTACATGAGGGAGATGTACACTAGCTTTAATACATTACAAATCAGCTAAGATTATCTGAGGGAGATTTACACTAGCTTTAATACATTACAAATCAGCTAAGACTACATAAGGGAGATGTACACTAGCTTTAATACATTACAAATCAGCTAAGATTACATGAGGGAGATGTACACCAGCTTTAATACATTACAAATCAGCTAAGATTACATGAGGGAGATGTACACCAGCTTTAATACATTACAAATCAGCTAAGATTACATGAGGGAGATGTACACTAGCTTTAATACATTACAAATCAGCTAAGATTACATGAGGGAGATGTACACCAGCTTTAATACATTACAAATCAGCTAAGATTACATGAGGGAGATGTACACCAGCTTTAATACATTACAAATCAGCTAAGATTACATGAGGGAGATGTACACTAGCTTTAATACATTACAAATCAGCTAAGATTATCTGAGGGAGATTTACACTAGCTTTAATACATTACAAATCAGCTAAGATTATCTGAGGGAGATTTACACTAGCTTTAATACATTACAAATCAGCTAAGATTACATGAGGGAGATGTACACTAGCTTTAATACATTACAAATCAGCTAAGATTATCTGAGGGAGATTTACACTAGCTTTAATACATTACAAATCAGCTAAGATTATCTGAGGGAGATTTTCACTAGCTTTAATACATTACAAATCAGCTAAGATTACATGAGGGAGATGTACACTAGCTTTAATACATTACAAATCAACTAAGATTATCTGAGGGAGATGTACACTAGCTTTAATACATTACAAATCAGCTAAGATTACATGAGGGAGATGTACACCAGCTTTAATACATTACAAATCAGCTAAGATTACATGAGGGAGATGTACACTAGCTTTAATACATTACAAATCAGCTAAGATTACATGAAGGAGATGTACACTAGCTGTAATACATTACAAATCAGCTAAGATTACATGAGGGAGATGTACACTAGCTTTAATACATTACAAATCAGCTAAGATTACATGAGGGAGATGTACACTAGCTTTAATACATTACCAGTCAGCTAAGATTACATGAGGGAGATTTACACTAGCTTTAATACATTACAAATCAGCTAAGATTATCTGAGGGAGATGTACACTAGCTTTAATACATTACAAATCAGCTAGGATTACATGAGGGAGATGTACACTAGCTTTAATACATTACAAATCAGCTAAGATTACATGAGGGAGATGTACACTAGCTTTAATACATTACAAATCAGCTAAGATTATCTGAGGGAGATGTACACTAGCTTTAATACATTACAAATCAGCTAGGATTACATGAGGGAGATGTACACTAGCTTTAATACATTACAAATCAGCTAAGATTACATGAGGGAGATGTACACTAGCTTTAATACATTACAAATCAGCTAAGATTATCTGAGGGAGATTTACACTAGCTTTAATACATTACAAATCAGCTAAGATTACATGAGGGAGATTTACACTAGCTTTAATACATTACAAATCAGCTAAGATTACATGAGGGAGATGTACACTAGCTTTAATACATTACAAATCTGCTAAGATTATCTGAGGGAGATTTACACTAGCTTTAATACATTACAAATCAGCTAAGTTTATCTGAGGGAGATGTACACTAGCTTTAATACATTACAAATCAGCTAAGATTATCTGAGGGAGATGTACAGTAGCTTTAATATATTACAAATCAGCTAAGATTACATGAGGGAGATGTACACTAGCTTTAATACATTACAAATCAGCTAAGATTACATGAGGGAGATGTACACTAGCTTTAATACATTACAAATCAGCTAAGATTACATGAGGGAGATGTACACTAGTTTTAATACATTACAAATCAGCTAAGATTATCTGAGGGAGATGTACACTAGCTTTAATACATTACAAATCAGCTAAGATTACATGAGGGAGATGTACACTAGCTTTAATACATTACAAATCAGCTAAGATTACATGAGGGAGATGTACACTAGCTTTAATACATTGCAAATCAGCTAAGATTATCTGATGGAGATGTACACTAGCTTTAATACATTACAAATCAGCTAAGATTATCTGATGGAGATTTACACTAGCTTTAATACATTACAAATCAGCTAAGATTACATGAGGGAGATGTACACTAGCTTTAATACATTACAAATCAGCTAAGATTACATGAGGGAGATGTACAATAGCTTTAATACATTACAAATCAGCTAAGATTACCTGAGGGAGATGTACACTAGTTTTAATAAATTACAAATCAGCTAAGATTACATGAGGGAGATGTACACTAGTTTTAGTACATTACAAATCAGCTAATATTACATGAGGGAGATTTACACTAGCTTTAATACATTACAAATCAGCTAAGATTACATCAGGGAGATGTACACTAGCTTTAATACATTACAAATCAGCTAAGATTACCTGAGGGAGATGTACACTAGTTTTAATACATTACAAATCAGCTAAGATTACCTGAGGGAGATGTACACTAGTTTTAATACATTACAAATCAGCTAAGATTACATGAGGGAGATGTACACTAGTTTTGGTACATTACAAATCAGCTAAGATTACATGAGGGAGATGTACACTAGCTTTAATACATTACAAATCAGCTAAGATTATCTGAGGGAGATGTACACTAGCTTTAATACATTACAAATCAGCTAAGATTACATGAGGGAGATGTACACTAGCTTTAATACATTACAAATCAGCTAATATTACATGAGGGAGATGTACACTAGTTTTAATACATTACAAATCAGCTAAGATTATCTGAGGGAGATGTACACTAGCTTTAATACATTACAAATCAGCTAAGATTATCTGAGGGAGATGTACACTAGCTTTAATACATTACAAATCAGCTAAGATTATCTGAGGGAGATGTACACTAGCTTTAATACATTACAAATCATCTAAGATTACATGAGGGAGATGTACACTAGCTTTAATACATTACAAATCAGCTAAGATTACATGAGGGAGATTTACACTAGCTTTAATACATTACAAATCAGCTAAGATTATCTGAGGGAGATGTACACCAGCTTTAATACATTACAAATCAGCTAAGATTACAAGAGGGAGATGTACACTAGCTTTAATACATTACAAATCAGCTAAGATTATCTGAGGGAGATGTACACTAGCTTTAATACATTACAAATCATCTAAGATTACATGAGGGAGATGTACACTAGATTTAATACATTACAAATCAGCTAAGATTACATGAGGGAGATGTACACTAGCTTTAATACATTACAAATCAGCTAAGATTACAGGAGGGAGATTTACACTAGCTTTAATACATTACAAATCAGCTAAGATTACATGAGATAGATTTACACTAGTTTTAATACATTACAAATCAGCTAAGATTACATGAGGGAGATGTACACTAGTTTTAGTACATTACAAATCAGCTAAGATTACATGAGGGAGATGTGCACTAGCTTTAATACATTACAAATCAGCTAAGATTATCTGAGGGAGATGTACATTAGCTATAATACATTACAAATCAGCTAAGATTATCTGAGGGAGATGTACACTAGTTTTAATACATTACAAATCAGCTAAGATTACATGAGGGAGATGTACACTAGCTTTAATACATTACAAATCAGCTAAGATTACCTGAGGTAGATTTACACTAGTTTTAATACATTACAAATCAGCTAAGATTACATGAGGGATATGTACACTAGCTTTAATGCATTACAAATCAGCTAAGAATACCTGAGGTAGATTTACACTAGCTTTAATACATTACAAATCAGCTAAGATTATCTGAGGGAGATGTACACTAGCTTTAATACATTACAAATCAGCTAAGATTACATGAGGGAGATGTAGACTAGCTTTAATACATTACAAATCAGCTAAGATTATCTGAGGGAGATGTACACTAGCTTTAATACATTACAAATCAGCTAAGATTATCTGAGGGAGATGTACACTAGCTTTAATACATTACAAATCAGCTAAGATTACATGAGGGAGATGTAGACTAGCTTTAATACATTACAAATCAGCTAAGATTATCTGAGGGAGATGTACACTAGCTTTAATACATTACAAATCAGCTAAGATTACATGAGGGAGATGTACACTAGCTTTAATACATTACAAATCAGCTAAGATTACCTGAGGGAGATGTACACTAGCTTTAATACATTACAAATCAGCTAAGATTACATGAGGGAGATGTACACTAGCTTTAATACATTACAAATCAGCTAAGATTACATGAGGGAGATGTACACTAGCTTTAATACATTACAAATCAGCTAAGATTACCTGAGGGAGATGTACACTAGCTTTAATACATTACAAATCAGCTAAGATTACATGAGGGAGATGTACACTAGCTTTAATACATTACAAATCAGCTAAGATTACATGAGGGAGATGTACACTAGCTTTAATACATTACAAATCAGCTAAGATTACCTGAGGGAGATGTACACTAGCTTTAATACATTACGTAGGAGCTGTAAACTTCAATAAAATATATATCTTATAAGCTATGTCGGCGTCGAAGCACTGACTACTCTGCGGATGATCAAAGGAAAAAGTCAATCTACAAACTGCTACCTCGTGTTATTAAAAGGAATAGAGTTTGGGGAGGGGTGGACAGTCGTGGCTGTCATCTTATGATATATTTACATCTATTTATGTAATCGGTGTCTCCTATCATCACTAAAATTATGAAATTGATTCCAGTCCGCCGTAAGGTGTGTTCGATACTGCTTTCTGTGATAAAGTGTGTCAATGACTTGCGACTGGTCGGTAGTTTCCTATACACAGTAAACATGATAGGTAAAATGTGTGTCATTGATATATGACAATGAGCGATAGTTTAGATTGCCACAGGAAAAGAGAAGGAAATAAATAGTATTGGAAAAAATTGCCTTGCAACGGGCCATCAACGACAACCCACAACTATCTGTGGATCACTAGGAGCTGCTGCAAGTTGTCTTTTAAATACAAGGGGAATGACATTCCACATACACGAGTTACATCATTATGTCCCATCTTTAAAGCAAGGGTTTGTGTTTGATTCCTCCCGCAGAACCACCGAATGGGAGGGGTTGTAACCATCAACGAACAAAGGTGTAACGTATTTCGTTGACAAATGTGTATGTTTTGTAGATCGTTGTTTGTCTTTTTGTACCCTTTCTCTTGGCCATTGTGTTGTCTGTTCTTCGATTTACATATTCTGATTACCCCTTTGGTATCTTCAAACTCTTCTTAAGAATTACAAACAAAACATATATCGTGCAAACATTCAAGGTGTAGATAGGCAACATTTGTTTGAACAGCCATTTCATGTTTTACAAAAGTTGCCACAACCAACAATAAGAAGATAACGACAAAGATGTAAGACAAAAACGTGCCACATGTCTGGTACCTTAATGTATGATAAGACTTAGACAAAACGTGCCACATGTCTGGTACCTTAATGTATGATAAGACTTAGACAAAACGTGCCACATGTCTGGTACCTTAATGTATGATAAGACTTAGACAAAAACGTGCCACATGTCTGGTACCTTAATGTATGATAAGACTTAGACAAAACGTGCCACATGTCTGGTACCTTAATGTATGATAAGACTTAGACAAAACGTGCCACATGTCTGGTACCTTAATGTATGATAAGACTTAGACAAAAACGTGCCACATGTCTGGTACCTTAATGTATGATAAGACTTAGACAAAACGTGCCACATGTCTGGTACCTTAATGTATGATAAGACTTAGACAAAATGTCTTCAAAAACATTCGAACACTTTTACAACACGAACAAGAAATTAAAAAAAAGGAGATTCAAAGTGAAGACAAGGGTTACTTATCTGTCACGATGGTTAGACAAAACAGAAGGAAGAAAATTAACTATTTATTACAATTCTATAGTACATTGTCTGAAAATCGTTTTATTCTGAAATCAAAACGGAAAGGTGCAACTAAGTAGTGTCACGTGTCATTAATTATAAAGATTAAAAGAAACGTCGGTTACTGATAATAACCGTATTACAGTATGATTAAAGTATTGATACTGCTATGTCAAGCACAGTGTTAGAATGCACAGGTATTGCGTCATAATTTTTTTTTAAATAAAATGTAAGAATTTACAAGTGAAAACATCCTGTTTATTCACGTTTTTGTTGTAATATTTATATGGTATTTTAAGGAAAACATCAGTGCATTTTGCTTAGTATTAAATTTTACTAAGATCTAAGTATCCTAGAAAATTTATAGTAGCTCATTTGAATATAAACAGCATGAAATTTATATTTGGTGAAATTGACGAACTTCTTAATGAGAAAACTGTAGATCTGTTATTTATTTCTGAAACTAAAATTGATTCCTCTTTTAGAAACAGCATTTTTGAGGTAATCAGGCTACAAACCTGAAAGACGCGATAGGGATATACACGGAGGGGGCTTAGCAGCATTCATTAGGACAGACATACCAGCTAGGAGGAGACACGATCTTGAATGTCAAAGCTTAGAAAATATCATATACGAGGGAACTTTGAATAAAACCAAATGGTCCATCTTATGTGTATACAGACCACCTAGCGTTTCAGATAAGAAATTTAATGAACAGTTAACAATCACTATTGACAAATGTATTACACAATATGATCATTATTTATTGATGGGAGATTTGAACTATGATCTTTTATGTAAAAATAAAGGGAAAACTCTTTTTGATTTAATGGAACTATTTGATCTTTGTAATCAAATAACAGAACCTACATGTTCCATGAAAAATTGCAAGAATTCACTTTTAGATGTAATATTAACAAATTCAAAATCTCTGTGTTTTAAAACTTTAAACTTTACAACTGGTATAAGTGATTGTCACAACATGATCAGTACTGTCATCAATAATATAACACCAGCAAATGAAAATCAAAAGATTAAATACAGCAGCTTTAAAAATCTGGATGTAATTGCTTTAAATGAAGATCTGTCTAAGGTAAATATACAGGTACAATCAAATACAAGTACAAATGATATTGATGTGAATGAAATATATGAAACTTTTGAATCAGATATAAATACTATTTTGGATAAACATGTTCCAACAAAGGAAATGTATAGGAAAAATAATCAGTTGCCATACATGAATAGAGAATTACGTAAAGCAATATATAACAAGAAAATGTATTATTCCAAATTCTTAAAAGACAAAAGTTCTAAAAACTGGGAACAGTACAGATTAAGAAGAAATTTAGTAAATAAGTTAAAAAGAAAATCTGAAAATAGTTATTTCCAAGAAAGATGCACCGGTGGCTGTAAACAAACTGAGTTCTGGAAAACCATGAAACCCTATTTCTCCAAAAAATCTTGTGGAACTCAATCTAAAATTATCTTACAAGATAATGATAAAATTGTAACTAAAAATGTAGATGTAGCTGAAGTTTTTAACAAATTGTTCGTAAATGTAGCCCAGGACATCGGCAAAGATTATACTTTCAATAGAAATGACCATCCCAGCTTGCAAAAAATTGAAGATAAAAATTTTGTAAAAAATAGTTTTGAATTCAAATCATCTAATGAAACATTTGTATCTAAAGTCATTGACAAATTTAATGCTAAAAAAGCAACAAGGTGTTGATAAAATCTTTGTCAAATTGATGAAACTTGGTAAAATATCACTCTTATCCCCAATCACAAAAATAATAAACTCAGGTATCTTCCCAAATAGACTAAAGGAAGCACAGGTTACACCCCTATTCAAAAAGAATGATCCATTTTTACAAAGTAATTATAGGCCTGTCAGCATATTACCTATACCTTCAAAACGTTTTGAAAAAGTTCTATCTGTTCAATAGTCAGATTTTTTTGATAATATTCTTAACCATTTTTATGTGCGTTTAGAAAAGGACATGGCTGTGAAACTACTCTTTTAAGACTTTTAGAAGATTGGAAGCAGGCTTTAGATTGTAATGATTATATAGCAGCGATTTTAATGGATTTGTCGAAGGCATTCGACTGTTCGCCACATGATATTTTAATATGTAAATTGTCAGCGTATGAGTTGTCAGATAATGCTACAAACTCCTGCTATCTTAATTATCTAACAGAAAACAGCAAACTAAAATAGGGAATATTGTTAGCAGATGGACACATATACAGAAAGGTGTTCCGTAGAGTTCAATTATCGGACCTCTGCTTTTTAATGTATTCATAAATGATATATTGTGTTTGATAAAACATTGTGATTTATACAACTATGCAGACGACAACACCCTTTCTTTTCATTCTCCAAATTTTGACGAGGTAGTAAATGTTTTGCAACAAGAAAGTAATATACTCATAAATTGGTTTCATTTTAATTGCATGTAAGCAAATCCAGAAAAATTCCAAGCGATTGCAGTTAGTAAAAAGTCTTTTGATAAATCACCCATTTTTCAGATTGGAACTGCAAATATATCATGTGATGAGATAGTCAAACTCTTGGGTGTTGATTTTGATTTCATGTTAAATTTTGATTGTCATATTAAAAATGTTTGTAAGAAAGCAGTTCAACAGTTAAATATATTAAGGGACCGACCATTTAACTTGAAGGGGGGGGGGGGGGGGGGGGGTTATGGTTTTTTGTTTCGATCAGAATTTTTTTTTCGGACAACACGAGAGTTAGAATATTTATTTTTTTTGTCGGGCAAAACGCGAATTTTTTTTCCAGAATTCAACATTAGGTTATATGGCAAAACTCTGAATCAGATTATTTTCTTTTTCCTCCACCAGAATCAGAATATTTTTTTCAGCAACATTGGGAATCAGAAGATAAATGGTCGTTCCCTAAAGCGTATAGGTAAAAATCATAGCAAATTGAACCGGCTTACTATTTTTCACACTTATGTACTATCAAATTTTAATTTTTGCCCCCTGTCTTGGCATTTTTGCTCAGAAACTAATACGAAGAAAATTGAAAAGATACAGGAAAGAGCTCTACGTTTTGTTTACCAGGATTATGAGGCATCATATGAAAATTTACTGATTAAAGCAAAATGTCAACACAGCATATCAGGAGAATAAGAACAATGACACTGGAAACATTCAAAAATTCAAATGGTCTAGCATGTATTATCTAATTTAGTTCAAAAACAAGACCATAAATATAATTTTAGATATGCAAATCTATTACAGATTCCACAGGTAAAATCATCAAGGTACGGTAAGAATTCATTTAGGTATGCTGCCCCGGTCTTATGGAATTCACTTCCAGACAATTATAGAAATTGTTCTAATTTCAATGAATTTAACAATCTTATTTCTTTTTGGAATGGTAAATCCTGTACATGCATAGCATGTCAAAATTCTTAGTTATTTGTGACGGCGCAGTACACCAAACCTTTCAGTGTTCTGCTTTTATGCTTTTGCTTTGCATTATTATTTTATTTGTGTGCTTTATTTTGTGCTTTGCTTTGCTGTGTTTTTATGCTTCATTGCATTATGTATTACCTGCTTTGCAATTTAATTGTGCATGCTTGATATTTATGAACATGTATGTATGTGCTACTTGTGTCTGTATGTAAATATATTGTATATGTTTTTATGTAATATTTATATATGTCGGTTCAAAAACTCATTGCGAGCTTATGTTATATTGTTTGTGTATTGCCGACTTTAAATAAACTTTTTTGATTTGATTTGAAAATAAAACAAACTGTCCACGTACAGGTGAACAAGTTATAAAGGTAAAATGTAAAACTCTTAGCGACAGGTTAAAATTCTAATCAAGAAATAATGATTAGAGATAATTAATTAATAAACGTTTGATATGAATAAAATGGAAACCAACAAATATAAATCTAGATGTCGGACCAATTCCAAAATCCAATAGAAAAATTGTTGAAAAAGGTAAAATCGATACCACTAACACAAAAACACATGGCCTCTCACTCTCATGGCTTGGTACAGACTCCTCAATAAAAGGTGTCGGGGGTTAAACGAGTGTTATGGGCACATACATCTGTGGACCATGGGCGTATCTGATGACGTTTATCAATTGTCGCAAACACTCTCCGGTCCTGTCCTCATTCATGACTTATCACCAGGTTTGTAATTAAATTAATACGATGGGTGCCACTAGTGGAGCAGGAACCGCTTACCCTTCCGGGAGCACCCGAGTTCACCCCCGGTCTTTACTAGGGTTCATGTTACTCGATATTTAGTTTTATGTGTGTGTTTTGTAGATCGTTGTTTGTCCTTTTGTGCTTTTTCTTTTGGCCATTGTGTTGTCTGTCCTTCTTTGATATACGGATTCTGATTACCTCCCTTTGGTATCTTCAAACTCTTCCTATCCCAATAACGCCTCGTTCGTACTATAAAAGATTTCTACGTTTTTCTTTATTACTAGACTGTCCTTGACACCGTGGGCTCTTTTCTTATAGCCGTATATAACAGTATCTAGATGACAGGATATATATATATATATACTAACTTGACTAAGCTTACATTGTCAGAGAGGAAATGAATGGGATTATTATCGGATATGAAGGATGGATGTTTTTAATCAGGGGACACAACTGGACATTGAATATGGACTGACCGGTCAGATAATTAATTTCAGTCTGATCTTTTGTTTTGACAGTTGTTGACATCTTATTCTGAATGTGATCTTAACATGTTTTTATCGAACCTTTGACCTTTACAAGCTATTGCAATACGCTTTGATGTATCTTATTGAAACAAACATACTGCTCAGAGCTAGCACTATAATAATCCAACTCAGCGTGTTGGTCTAGTATAAAGCGGACTTCATCATCATCAGCAGCATCTCAATGAAAATTAACTTGTTCTCGCCATGATATAGCTGGAAAATTGCTGAATTGGCGTTAAAAAACAATCACTCACTCACTCATTACTGCTCAGAAGTAGACGTTCAAAAATCAAACAATTGATCAAGCAATCGATATTGCATTGAGTCATTCTTTAGCTCCTATAGCCCTTCGGTATTCTGTGTTCGTCTTTAGTAATCGTTAGAAAATACAAAAGGGCAATCAAGAATAGACAATCCAGAGACACAGACAACTTTGAGCACAGAAGACACAAGACAAAGGCAAACAAAAATAAAAACAAAAGCACGCCACAGAAAACTAAGATTTAACGTAATTAGTTCTCGTCATAAATTAAAATGTAGATATCTGATTTAGTGCGCACGACACGTCTCTGGTATAACATTCAGCAGGAATTCTCAAAGTAAAAGGATGCACGACACGTCTCAGGTATAACATCACACATCATTACACAAAGAGGGAAGTTCTCATGACCACATCATTACACAAAGAGAGAAGTTCTGATGTCCACATCATTACACAAAGAGGGAAGTTCTCATGACCACATCTTTACACAAAGAGGGAAGTTCTGATGACCACATCATTACACAAAGAGAGAAGTTCTGATGACCACATCATTACACAAAGAGGGAAGTTCTCATGACCACATCATTACACAATGAGGGAAGTTCTGATGACCACATCATTACACAAAGAGGGAAGGTCTGATGACCATATCATTACACAAAGAGGGAAGTTCTGATGACCACATCATTGCACAAAGAGAGAAGTTCTGATGACCACATCATTACACAAAGAGGGAAGTTCTGATGACCACATCATTACACAAAGAGGGAAGTTCTCATGACCACATCATTACACAAAGAGGGAAGTTCTCATGACCACATCATTACACAAAGAGGGCAGTTCTGATGACCACATCATTACACAAAGAGGGAAGTTCTGATGACCACATCATTACACAAAGAGGGAAGTTCTGATGACCACATCATTACACAAAGAGGGAAGTTCTGATGACCACATCATTACACAAAGAGGGAAGTTCTGATGACCACATCATTACACAAAGAGGGAAGTTCTGATGACCACATCATTACACAAAGAGGGCAGTTCTGATGAACACATGATTACACAAAGAGGGAAGTTCTGACGACCACATCATTACACAAAGAGGGAAGTTCTGATGACCACATCATTACACAAAGAGGGAAGTTCTGATGACCACAGCATTACACAAAGAGGGAAGTTCTGATGACCACATCATTACACAAAGAGGGAAGTTCTCATGACCACATCATTACACAAAGAGGGAAGTTCCGATGACCACATCATTACACAAAGAGGGAAGTTCTCATGACCACATCATTACACAAGGAGGGAAGTTCTGATGACCACATCATTACACAAAGAGGGAAGTTCTGATGACCACATCATTACACAAAGAGGGAGGTTCTGATGACCACATCATTACACAATGAGGGCAGTTCTGATGACCACATCATTACACAAAGAGGGAAGTTCTGATGACCACATCATTACACAAAGAGAGAAGTTCTGATGACCACATCATTACACAAAGAGGGAAGTTCTCATGACCACATCATTACACAAAGAGGGAAGTTCTCATGACCACATCATTACACAAAGAGAGAAGTTCTGATGACCACATCATTACACAAAGAGGGAAGTTCTCATGACCACATCATTACACAATAAGGGAAGTTCTCATGACCACATCATTACACAAAGAGGAAAGTTCTGATGACCACATCATTACACAAAGAGGGAAGTTCTGATGACCACATCATTACACAAAGAGAGAAGTTCTCATGACCACATCATTACACAAAGAGGTAAGTTCTCATGACCACATCATTACACAAAGAGGGAAGTTCTGATGACCACATCATTACACAAAGAGAGAAGTTCTGATGACCACATCATTACACAAAGAGGGAAGTTCTGATGACCACATCATTACACAAAGAGGGAAGTTCTGATGACCACATCATTACACAAAGAGGGAAGTTCTGATGACCACATCATTACACAAAGAGGGAAGTTCTCATGACCACATCATTACACAAAGAGGGAAGCTCTGATGACCACATCATTACACAAAGAGGGAAGTTCTGATGACCACATCATTACACAAAGAGGGAAGTTCTGATGACCACATCATTACACAAAGAGGGAAGTTCAGATGACCACATCATTACACAAAGAGGGAAGTTCTGATGACCACATCATTACACAAAGAGGGAAGTTCTGATGACCACATCATTACACAAAGAGAGAAGTTCTGATGACCACATCATTACACAAAGAGGGAAGTTCTCATGACCAACATCATTACACAAAGAGGGAAGTTCTGGGGTCGTAGAACTAGTTTAATCCTCCACTCTTTATTGAAGTACACATTCCAAGACAGGAAATTGAGCACTCATGTAATTGTGTAAAGGGTGTCAATTGTTGTCCTGTTTCCATGTAATTTTGTGTAAGGGTGTCAATTGTTGTCCTGTTTCCATGTAATAGTGTGTAAGGGTGTCAATTGTTGTCCTGTTTCCATGTAATTGTGTGTAAGGTTGTCAATTGTTGTCCTGTTTCTATGTAATTGTGTGTAAGGGTGTCAATTATTGTCCTGTTTCCATATAATTTTGTGTAAGGGTGTCAATTGTCGCCCTGTTTCTATGTAATTGTGTGTACGGGTGTCAATTGTCGTCCTGTTTCTATGTAATTGTGTGTACATGTGTCAATTGTCGTCCTGTTTCTATGTAATTGTGTGTAAGGGTGTCAATTGTCGCCCTGTTTCCATGTAATTGTGTGTAAGTGTGTCAATTGTCGCCTTGTTTCTATGTAATTGTGTGTAAGGGTGTCAATTACCACCCTGTTTCTATGTAAATGTGTGTAAGGGTGTCAATTATCGCCCTGTTTCTATGTAATTGTGTGTAAGGGTGTCAATTCTCGCCCTGTTTCTATGTAATTGTGTGTAAGGGTGTCAATTGTCACCCTGTTTCTATGTAATTGTGTGTAAGGGTGTCAATTGTCGCCCTGTTTCTATGTAATTGTGTGTAAGGGTGTAAATTGTCGCCCTGTTTCTATGTAATTGTGTGTAAGGGTGTCAATTGTTCTCCTGTTTCTAAGTAATTGATTGTACGGGTGTCAATTGTTGCCCTGTTTCTATGTAATTGTGAGTAAGGGTGTCAATTGTCGCCCTGTTTCTATGTAATTGTGTGTACAGGTGTCAATTGTCGTCCTGTTTCTATGTAATTGTGAGTAAGGGTGTCAATTGTCGCCCTGTTCCTACAATTTTGCAATCAGATTTTGAAACTGATTCGAAAGTGTGGTATTTGTTTTTCATTTTTTTTTTAAATATAATTCATTCAAACATTAATATGATCTATGAAAAAGGCATTACGGCAAGGCTAAGTTTCATTCGTTGCACGCTTTCAATCGGTATAGTTACGAATGAAGGGTTGATGGTTACTTGACGTGCATGGTTAGTAACGTACGACTGAGAGGTTGGAAAATAGTTGACTTGCAAAAACCAACATGACAGAGGTTGACGACAGACCGTAATTGACTTACTAACTTACATAACCTTTACACAGATCAGCGTGTAAGATCAATTAATCAAACAATCAAGAGTGATGAATAGGAGATATTTCAATAAACGAGGGAAAACAGAAATATATTATTGACTGATATGTCAATTGAACTTGTGGTGTTCATCTGCATAATTTCCTATCTGTTTCTAATATTCGTTTCTTTTGCTGAGAATGCAGTATCGGGATTCATAAACAATTTATGGATACCACTTTTTATGGTTTTAGAGAAAATAGAATTTTCGTCGATACAGCTATTGTCAGTATTTACATACATAGAGACAAATATTCATTGAACTTGTTATTTTGTTGTTTTATGGTATCACCGAAAACAGGTGTATAAGTGTAAAAATAAATTTGCAGTATTCCAAAAAATTAGTATTCCAATTTCTATACATTAGGGTCCTATTGGTGGTAAGACAATCTCTTACTAGCCATAAAACATGTTGATCTTTCTCTGTTGTTTGTTTTTGATTTCTTCTGTTTGCCACAAATCCAATCGACGTCCAATGGGCTGTATTATAGCTACTTTTAAGAATACAAACGTAATGCAAGCGGGAGGTTTGGCGCCGTAAAATCTTATTCAACCCACCATTTCTTTAGAAATGCCTGTACCAAGTCAGGGTAATTACGGTTTTCACAGTTTTCCGGTTGTTGACTGTTTTTGTCTGTTTATATAATGATGAGTTTTGACTTTCCCTTTGTAAGATTGTTCGGAGTTCGGTAATTTTGATATTACCCTTAATTATCATCGGAACTTTATACTGCAACAGGAAAAAGAGGATACTTATTAATCGTGATATATCATTTTTCGTGCACTTCATGGATCGTTTCAAACCACAAAATTGAAAATTCAACGAATATATATGTACATTGCACTTACTGTAGGTTAAGATCCACAAATTCATGTTCTGTTCGTCTTTACCTCCATTTGTTTGTAGGAGGGATCATGTCTTATTTATTTTATTTGTGTTTGTTCTGTTCGTCTTTACCTCCATTTGTTTGTAGGAGGGATCATGTCTTATTTATTTTATTTGTGTTTACCAGCGTATAGTGAAGTCTAACACATATTCTGTTGTTTATTTTATTTTTGTTTTGTTTTTCGTCGTCTCGTGTACCCTATGTTGTCAGTTTCTCTAGATTGTTTATGTTTTGTTGTTCTTCGTCTCGTGTACCCTATGTTGTCAGTTTCTCTGGATTGTTTTTGTTTTGTTTTTCTTCGTCTTGTGTACTCTATGTTGTCAGTTTCTCTAGATTGTTTATGTTTTGTTTTTCTTCGTCTTGTGTACCCTATGTTGTCAGTTTTTCTGGATTGTTTTTGTTGTGTTTTTCTTCGTCTTGTGTACCCTATGTTGTCAGTTTCTCTGGATTGTTTTTGTTTTGTTTTTCTTCGTCTTGTGTACCCTATGTTGTCAGTTTCTCTGGATTGTTTTTGTTGTGTTTTTCTTCGTCTTGTGTACACTATGTTGACAGTTTCTCTGGATTGTTTTTGTTGTGTTTTTCTTCGTCTTGTGTACCCTATGTTGTCAGTTTCTCTGGATTGTTTTTGTTTTGTTTTTCTTCGTCTTGTGTACCCTATGTTGTCAGTTTCTCTATATTGTTTTTGTTTTGTTTTTCTTCGTCTTGTGTACCCTATGTTGTCAGTTTTTCGGGATTGTTTTTGTTGTGTTTTTCTTCGTCTCGTATACCCTATGTTGTCAGTTTCTCTGGATTGTTTTTGTTTTGTTTTTCTTCGTCTTGTGTACCCTATGTTGTCAGTTTCTCTGGATTGTTTTTGTTGTGTTTTTCTTCGTCTTGTGTACCCTATGTTGACAGTTTCTCTGGATTGTTTTTGTTTTGTTTTTCTTCGTCTTGTGTACCCTATGTTGTCAGTTTCTCTGGATTGTTTTTGTTTTGTTTTTCTTCGTCTTGTGTACCCTATGTTGTCAGTTTCTCTATATTGTTTTTGTTTTGTTTTTCTTCGTCTTGTGTACCCTATGTTATCAGTTTTTCTGGATTGTTTTTGTTGTGTTTTTCTTCGTCTCGTATACCCTATGTTGTCAGTTTCTCTGGATTGTTTTTGTTGTGTTTTTCTTCGTCTTGTGTACCCTATGTTGTCAGTTTCTCTGGATTGTTTTTGTTGTGTTTTTCTTCGTCTTGTGTACCCTATGTTGACAGTTTCTCTGGATTGTTTTTGTTTTGTTTTTCTTCGTCTCGTGTACCCTATGTTGTCAGTTTCTCTAGATTGTTTTTGTTTTGTTTTTCTTCGTCTTGTGTACCCTATGTTGTCAGTTTCTCTAGATTGTTTTTGTTTTGTTTTTCTTCGTCTTGTGTACCCTATGTTGTCAGTTTCTCTAGATTGTTTATGTTTTGTTTTTCTTCGTCTCGTGTACCCTATGTTGTCAGTTTCTCTGGATTGTTTTTGTTTTGTTTTTCTTCGTCTTGTGTACACTATGTTGCCAGTTTCTCTAGATTGTTTTTGTTGTGTTTTTCGTCATCTTGTGTACCCTATGTTGTCAGTTTCTCTGGATTGTTTTTGTTGTGTTTTTCTTCGTCTTGTGTACCCTATGTTGACAGTTTCTCTGGATTGTTTTTGTTTTGTTTTTCTTCGTCTTGTGTACCCTATGTTGTCAGTTTCTCTAGATTGTTTTTGTTTTGTTTTTCTTCGTCTCGTGTACCCTATGTTATCAGTTTCTCTATATTGTTTTTGTTGTGTTTTTCTTCGTCTTGTGTACCCTATGTTGTCAGTTTTTCTGGATTGTTTTTGTTTTGTTTTTCGTCGTCTCGTGTACCCTATGTTGTCAGTTTCTCTAGATTGTTTTTGTTTTGTTTTTCTTCGTCTTGTGTACCCTATGTTGTCAGTTTCTCTGGATTGTTTTTGTTGTGTTTTTCTTCGTCTTGTGTACCCTATGTTGTCAGTTTATCTGGATTGTTTTTGTTTTGTTTTTCTTCGTCTTGTGTACCCTATGTTGTCAGATTCTCTGGATTGTTTTTGCTTTGTTTTTCTTCGTCTTGTGCACCCTATGTTGTCAGTTTCTCTAGATTGTTTTTGCTTTGTTTTTCTTCGTCTTGTGTACCCTATGTTGTCAGTTTCTCTGGATTGTTATTGTTTTGTTTTTCTTCGTCTCGTGTACCCTATGTTGTCAGTTTCTCTGGATTGTTTTTGCTTTGTTTTTCGTCGTCTCGTGTACCCTATGTTGTCAGTTTCTCTGGATTGTTTTTGCTTTGTTTTTCGTCGTCTTGTGTACCCTATGTTGTCAGTTTCTCTAGATTGTTTTTGTTTTGTTTTTCTTCGTCTTGTGTACCCTATGTTGTCAGTTTCTCTAGATTGTTTTTGTTGTGTTTTTCTTCGTCTCGTGTACACTATGTTGCCAGTTTCTCTAGATTGTTTTTGTTGTGTTTTTCGTCGTCTCGTGTACCCTATGTTGTCAGTTTTTCTGGATTGTTTTTGTTGTGTTTTTCTTCGTCTTGTGTACCCTATGTTGTCAGTTTCTCTGGATTGTTTTTGTTTTGTTTTTCTTCGTCTTGTGTACCCTATGTTGTCAGTTTCTCTGGATTGTTTTTGTTTTGTTTTTCTTCGTCTTGTGTACACTATGTTGCCAGTTTCTCTGGATTGTTTTTGTTTTGTTTTTCTTCGTCTTGTGTACCCTATGTTGTCAGTTTTTCTGGATTGTTTTTGTTGTGTTTTTCTTCGTCTTGTGTACCCTATGTTGTCAGTTTCTCTGGATTGTTATTGTTTTGTTTTTCTTTGTCTTGTGTACCCTATGTTGTCAATTTCTCTGGATTGTTTTTGTTTTGTTTTTCTTCGTCTTGTGTACCCTATGTTGTCAGTTTTTCTGGATTGTTTTTGTTGTGTTTTTCTTCGTCTTGTGTACCCTATGTTGTCAGTTTTTCTGGATTGTTTTTGTTTTGTTTTTCGTCGTCTCGTGTACCCTATGTTGTCAGTTTCTCTAGATTGTTTTTGTTTTGTTTTTCTTCGTCTTGTGTACCCTATGTTGTCAGTTTCTCTGGATTGTTTTTGTTTTGTTTTTCTTCGTCTCGTGTACCCTATGTTGTCAGTTTCTCTGGATTGTTTTTGTTTTGTTTTTCTTCGTCTTGTGTACCCTATGTTGTCAGTTTTTCTGGATTGTTTTTGTTGTGTTTTTCTTCGTCTCGTGTACACTATGTTGCCAGTTTCTCTAGATTGTTTTTGTTGTGTTTTTCTTCGTCTCGTGTACCCTATGTTGTCAGTTTCTCTGGATTGTTTTTGTTTTGTTTTTCTTCGTCTTGTGTACCCTATGTTGCCAGTTTCTCTAGATTGTTTTTGTTGTGTTTTTCTTCGTCTTGTGTACCCTATGTTGTCAGTTTTTCTGGATTGTTTTTGTTTTGTTTTTCGTCGTCTCGTGTACCCTATGTTGTCAGTTTCTCTAGATTGTTTTTGTTTTGTTTTTCTTCGTCTTGTGTACCCTATGTTGTCAGTTTCTCTGGATTGTTTTTGTTTTGTTTTTCTTCGTCTTGTGTACACTATGTTGCCAGTTTCTCTGGATTGTTTTTGTTTTGTTTTTCTTCGTCTTGTGTACCCTATGTTGTCAGTTTTTCTGGATTGTTTTTGTTGTGTTTTTCTTCGTCTTGTGTACCCTATGTTGTCCGTTTCTCTGGATTGTTATTGTTTTGTTTTTCTTTGTCTTGTGTACCCTATGTTGTCAATTTCCCTGGATTGTTTTTATTTTGTTTTTCTTCGTCTTGTGTACCCTATGTTGTCAGTTTCTCTGGATTGTTTTTGTTGTGTTTTTCTTCGTCTTGTGTACCCTATGTTGTCAGTTTTTCTGGATTGTTTTTGTTTTGTTTTTCTTCGTCTCGTGTACCCTATGTTGTCAGTTTCTCTAGATTGTTTTTGTTTTGTTTTTCTTCGTCTTGTGTACCCTATGTTGTCAGTTTCTCTGGATTGTTTTTGTTGTGTTTTTCTTCGTCTTGTGTACCCTATGTTGTCAGTTTATCTGGATTGTTTTTGTTTTGTTTTTCTTCGTCTTGTGTACCCTATGTTGTCAGTTTCTCTAGATTGTTTTTGTTTTGTTTTTCTTCGTCTTGTGTACCCTATGTTGTCAGTTTCTCTGGATTGTTTTTGTTTTGTTTTTCTTCGTCTTGTGTACCCTATGTTGTCAATTTCTCTGGATTGTTTTTGTTTTGTTTTTCTTCGTCTTGTGTACCCTATGTTGTCAGTTTTTCTGGATTGTTTTTGTTGTGTTTTTCTTCGTCTTGTGTACCCTATGTTGTCAGTTTTTCTGGATTGTTTTTGTTTTGTTTTTCGTCGTCTCGTGTACCCTATGTTGTCAGTTTCTCTAGATTGTTTTTGTTTTGTTTTTCTTCGTCTTGTGTACCCTATGTTGTCAGTTTCTCTGGATTGTTTTTGTTTTGTTTTTCTTCGTCTCGTGTACCCTATGTTGTCAGTTTCTCTGGATTGTTTTTGTTTTGTTTTTCTTCGTCTTGTGTACCCTATGTTGTCAGTTTTTCTGGATTGTTTTTGTTGTGTTTTTCTTCGTCTCGTGTACACTATGTTGCCAGTTTCTCTAGATTGTTTTTGTTGTGTTTTTCTTCGTCTCGTGTACCCTATGTTGTCAGTTTCTCTGGATTGTTTTTGTTTTGTTTTTCTTCGTCTTGTGTACCCTATGTTGTCAGTTTTTCTGGATTGTTTTTGTTTTGTTTTTCGTCGTCTCGTGTACCCTATGTTGTCAGTTTCTCTAGATTGTTTTTGTTTTGTTTTTCTTCGTCTTGTGTACCCTATGTTGTCAGTTTCTCTGGATTGTTTTTGTTTTGTTTTTCTTCGTCTTGTGTACACTATGTTGCCAGTTTCTCTGGATTGTTTTTGTTTTGTTTTTCTTCGTCTTGTGTACCCTATGTTGTCAGTTTTTCTGGATTGTTTTTGTTGTGTTTTTCTTCGTCTTGTGTACCCTATGTTGTCCGTTTCTCTGGATTGTTATTGTTTTGTTTTTCTTTGTCTTGTGTACCCTATGTTGTCAATTTCCCTGGATTGTTTTTATTTTGTTTTTCTTCGTCTTGTGTACCCTATGTTGTCAGTTTCTCTGGATTGTTTTTGTTGTGTTTTTCTTCGTCTTGTGTACCCTATGTTGTCAGTTTTTCTGGATTGTTTTTGTTTTGTTTTTCTTCGTCTCGTGTACCCTATGTTGTCAGTTTCTCTAGATTGTTTTTGTTTTGTTTTTCTTCGTCTTGTGTACCCTATGTTGTCAGTTTCTCTGGATTGTTTTTGTTGTGTTTTTCTTCGTCTTGTGTACCCTATGTTGTCAGTTTATCTGGATTGTTTTTGTTTTGTTTTTCTTCGTCTTGTGTACCCTATGTTGTCAGTTTCTCTAGATTGTTTTTGTTTTGTTTTTCTTCGTCTTGTGTACCCTATGTTGTCAGTTTCTCTGGATTGTTTTTGTTTTGTTTTTCTTCGTCTTGTGTACCCTATGTTGTCAGTTTCTCTAGATTGTTTTTGTTTTGTTTTTCTTCGTCTTGTGTACCCTATGTTGTCAGTTTCTCTAGATTGTTTTTGCTTTGTTTTTCTTCGTCTTGTGCACCCTATGTTGTCAGTTTCTCTAGATTGTTTTTGCTTTGTTTTTCTTCGTCTTGTGTACCCTATGTTGTCAGTTTCTCTGGATTGTTATTGTTTTGTTTTTCTTTGTCTTGTGTACCCTATGTTGTCAGTTTTTCTGGATTGTTTTTGTTGTGTTTTTCTTCGTCTCGTGTACCCTATGTTGTCAGTTTCTCTAGATTGTTTTTGTTTTGTTTTTCTTCGTCTTGTGTACCCTATGTTGTCAGTTTCTCTGGATTGTTTTTGTTGTGTTTTTCTTCGTCTTGTGTACCCTATGTTGTCAGTTTCTCTAGATTATTTTTGTTTTGTTTATCTTCGTCTTGTGTACCCTATGTTGTCAGTTTCTCTAGATTGTTTTTGTTTTGTTTTTCTTCGTCTCGTGTACCCTATGTTGTCAGTTTCTCTGGATTGTTATTGTTTTGTTTTTCTTCGTCTCGTGTACCCTATGTTGTCAGTTTCTCTGGATTGTTTTTGCTTTGTTTTTCTTCGTCTCGTGTACCCTATGTTGTCAGTTTCTCTAGATTGTTTTTGTTTTGTTTTTCTTCGTCTTGTGTACCCTATGTTGTCAGTTTCTCTAGATTGTTTTTGTTTTGTTTTTCTTCGTCTTGTGTACCCTATGTTGTCAGTTTCTCTAGATTGTTTATGTTTTGTTTTTCTTCGTCTCGTGTACCCTATGTTGTCAGTTTCTCTGGATTGTTTTTGTTTTGTTTTTCTTCGTCTTGTGTACACTATGTTGCCAGTTTCTCTAGATTGTTTTTGTTGTGTTTTTCGTCATCTTGTGTACCCTATGTTGTCAGTTTCTCTGGATTGTTTTTGTTGTGTTTTTCTTCGTCTTGTGTACCCTATGTTGACAGTTTCTCTGGATTGTTTTTGTTTTGTTTTTCTTCGTCTTGTGTACCCTATGTTGTCAGTTTCTCTAGATTGTTTTTGTTTTGTTTTTCTTCGTCTCGTGTACCCTATGTTATCAGTTTCTCTATATTGTTTTTGTTGTGTTTTTCTTCGTCTTGTGTACCCTATGTTGTCAGTTTTTCTGGATTGTTTTTGTTTTGTTTTTCGTCGTCTCGTGTACCCTATGTTGTCAGTTTCTCTAGATTGTTTTTGTTTTGTTTTTCTTCGTCTTGTGTACCCTATGTTGTCAGTTTCTCTGGATTGTTTTTGTTGTGTTTTTCTTCGTCTTGTGTACCCTATGTTGTCAGTTTATCTGGATTGTTTTTGTTTTGTTTTTCTTCGTCTTGTGTACCCTATGTTGTCAGATTCTCTGGATTGTTTTTGCTTTGTTTTTCTTCGTCTTGTGCACCCTATGTTGTCAGTTTCTCTAGATTGTTTTTGCTTTGTTTTTCTTCGTCTTGTGTACCCTATGTTGTCAGTTTCTCTGGATTGTTATTGTTTTGTTTTTCTTTGTCTTGTGTACCCTATGTTGTCAGTTTTTCTGGATTGTTTTTGTTGTGTTTTTCTTCGTCTCGTGTACACTATGTTATCAGTTTCTCTATATTGTTTTTGTTTTGTTTTTCTTCGTCTCGTGTACCCTATGTTGTCAGTTTCTCTGGATTGTTATTGTTTTGTTTTTCTTCGTCTCGTGTACCCTATGTTGTCAGTTTCTCTGGATTGTTTTTGCTTTGTTTTTCGTCGTCTCGTGTACCCTATGTTGTCAGTTTCTCTGGATTGTTTTTGCTTTGTTTTTCGTCGTCTTGTGTACCCTATGTTGTCAGTTTCTCTAGATTGTTTTTGTTTTGTTTTTCTTCGTCTTGTGTACCCTATGTTGTCAGTTTCTCTAGATTGTTTTTGTTGTGTTTTTCTTCGTCTCGTGTACACTATGTTGCCAGTTTCTCTAGATTGTTTTTGTTGTGTTTTTCGTCGTCTCGTGTACCCTATGTTGTCAGTTTTTCTGGATTGTTTTTGTTGTGTTTTTCTTCGTCTTGTGTACCCTATGTTGTCAGTTTCTCTGGATTGTTTTTGTTTTGTTTTTCTTCGTCTTGTGTACCCTATGTTGTCAGTTTCTCTGGATTGTTTTTGTTTTGTTTTTCTTCGTCTTGTGTACACTATGTTGCCAGTTTCTCTGGATTGTTTTTGTTTTGTTTTTCTTCGTCTTGTGTACCCTATGTTGTCAGTTTTTCTGGATTGTTTTTGTTGTGTTTTTCTTCGTCTTGTGTACCCTATGTTGTCAGTTTCTCTGGATTGTTATTGTTTTGTTTTTCTTTGTCTTGTGTACCCTATGTTGTCAATTTCTCTGGATTGTTTTTGTTTTGTTTTTCTTCGTCTTGTGTACCCTATGTTGTCAGTTTTTCTGGATTGTTTTTGTTGTGTTTTTCTTCGTCTTGTGTACCCTATGTTGTCAGTTTTTCTGGATTGTTTTTGTTTTGTTTTTCGTCGTCTCGTGTACCCTATGTTGTCAGTTTCTCTAGATTGTTTTTGTTTTGTTTTTCTTCGTCTTGTGTACCCTATGTTGTCAGTTTCTCTGGATTGTTTTTGTTTTGTTTTTCTTCGTCTCGTGTACCCTATGTTGTCAGTTTCTCTGGATTGTTTTTGTTTTGTTTTTCTTCGTCTTGTGTACCCTATGTTGTCAGTTTTTCTGGATTGTTTTTGTTGTGTTTTTCTTCGTCTCGTGTACACTATGTTGCCAGTTTCTCTAGATTGTTTTTGTTGTGTTTTTCTTCGTCTCGTGTACCCTATGTTGTCAGTTTCTCTGGATTGTTTTTGTTTTGTTTTTCTTCGTCTTGTGTACCCTATGTTGCCAGTTTCTCTAGATTGTTTTTGTTGTGTTTTTCTTCGTCTTGTGTACCCTATGTTGTCAGTTTTTCTGGATTGTTTTTGTTTTGTTTTTCGTCGTCTCGTGTACCCTATGTTGTCAGTTTCTCTAGATTGTTTTTGTTTTGTTTTTCTTCGTCTTGTGTACCCTATGTTGTCAGTTTCTCTGGATTGTTTTTGTTTTGTTTTTCTTCGTCTTGTGTACCCTATGTTGTCAGTTTCTCTGGATTGTTTTTGTTTTGTTTTTCTTCGTCTTGTGTACACTATGTTGCCAGTTTCTCTGGATTGTTTTTGTTTTGTTTTTCTTCGTCTTGTGTACCCTATGTTGTCAGTTTTTCTGGATTGTTTTTGTTGTGTTTTTCTTCGTCTTGTGTACCCTATGTTGTCCGTTTCTCTGGATTGTTATTGTTTTGTTTTTCTTTGTCTTGTGTACCCTATGTTGTCAATTTCCCTGGATTGTTTTTATTTTGTTTTTCTTCGTCTTGTGTACCCTATGTTGTCAGTTTCTCTGGATTGTTTTTGTTGTGTTTTTCTTCGTCTTGTGTACCCTATGTTGTCAGTTTTTCTGGATTGTTTTTGTTTTGTTTTTCTTCGTCTCGTGTACCCTATGTTGTCAGTTTCTCTAGATTGTTTTTGTTTTGTTTTTCTTCGTCTTGTGTACCCTATGTTGTCAGTTTCTCTGGATTGTTTTTGTTGTGTTTTTCTTCGTCTTGTGTACCCTATGTTGTCAGTTTATCTGGATTGTTTTTGTTTTGTTTTTCTTCGTCTTGTGTACCCTATGTTGTCAGTTTCTCTAGATTGTTTTTGTTTTGTTTTTCTTCGTCTTGTGTAACCTATGTTGTCAGTTTCTCTGGATTGTTTTTGTTTTGTTTTTCTTCGTCTTGTGTACCCTATGTTGTCAGTTTCTCTAGATTGTTTTTGTTTTGTTTTTCTTCGTCTTGTGTACCCTATGTTGTCAGTTTCTCTGGATTGTTTTTGCTTTGTTTTTCTTTGTCTTGTGCACCCTATGTTGTCAGTTTCTCTAGATTGTTTTTGCTTTGTTTTTCTTCGTCTTGTGTACCCTATGTTGTCAGTTTCTCTGGATTGTTATTGTTTTGTTTTTCTTTGTCTTGTGTACCCTATGTTGTCAGTTTTTCTGGATTGTTTTTGTTGTGTTTTTCTTCGTCTCGTGTACCCTATGTTGTCAGTTTCTCTAGATTGTTTTTGTTTTGTTTTTCTTCGTCTTGTGTACCCTATGTTGTCAGTTTCTCTGGATTGTTTTTGTTGTGTTTTTCTTCGTCTTGTGTACCCTATGTTGTCAGTTTCTCTAGATTATTTTTGTTTTGTTTATCTTCGTCTTGTGTACCCTATGTTGTCAGTTTCTCTAGATTGTTTTTGTTTTGTTTTTCTTCGTCTCGTGTACCCTATGTTGTCAGTTTCTCTGGATTGTTATTGTTTTGTTTTTCTTCGTCTCGTGTACCCTATGTTGTCAGTTTCTCTGGATTGTTTTTGCTTTGTTTTTCGTCGTCTCGTGTACCCTATGTTGTCAGTTTCTCTAGATTGTTTTTGTTTTGTTTTTCTTCGTCTTGTGTACCCTATGTTGTCAGATTCTCTGGATTGTTTTTGCTTTGTTTTTCTTCGTCTTGTGCACCCTATGTTGTCAGTTTCTCTAGATTGTTTTTGCTTTGTTTTTCTTCGTCTTGTGTACCCTATGTTGTCAGTTTCTCTGGATTGTTATTGTTTTGTTTTTCTTTGTCTTGTGTACCCTATGTTGTCAGTTTTTCTGGATTGTTTTTGTTGTGTTTTTCTTCGTCTCGTGTACACTATGTTATCAGTTTCTCTATATTGTTTTTGTTTTGTTTTTCTTCGTCTCGTGTACCCTATGTTGTCAGTTTCTCTGGATTGTTATTGTTTTGTTTTTCTTCGTCTCGTGTACCCTATGTTGTCAGTTTCTCTGGATTGTTTTTGCTTTGTTTTTCGTCGTCTCGTGTACCCTATGTTGTCAGTTTCTCTGGATTGTTTTTGCTTTGTTTTTCGTCGTCTTGTGTACCCTATGTTGTCAGTTTCTCTAGATTGTTTTTGTTTTGTTTTTCTTCGTCTTGTGTACCCTATGTTGTCAGTTTCTCTAGATTGTTTTTGTTGTGTTTTTCTTCGTCTCGTGTACACTATGTTGCCAGTTTCTCTAGATTGTTTTTGTTGTGTTTTTCGTCGTCTCGTGTACCCTATGTTGTCAGTTTTTCTGGATTGTTTTTGTTGTGTTTTTCTTCGTCTTGTGTACCCTATGTTGTCAGTTTCTCTGGATTGTTTTTGTTTTGTTTTTCTTCGTCTTGTGTACACTATGTTGCCAGTTTCTCTGGATTGTTTTTGTTTTGTTTTTCTTCGTCTTGTGTACCCTATGTTGTCAGTTTTTCTGGATTGTTTTTGTTGTGTTTTTCTTCGTCTTGTGTACCCTATGTTGTCAGTTTCTCTGGATTGTTATTGTTTTGTTTTTCTTTGTCTTGTGTACCCTATGTTGTCAATTTCTCTGGATTGTTTTTGTTTTGTTTTTCTTCGTCTTGTGTACCCTATGTTGTCAGTTTTTCTGGATTGTTTTTGTTGTGTTTTTCTTCGTCTTGTGTACCCTATGTTGTCAGTTTTTCTGGATTGTTTTTGTTTTGTTTTTCGTCGTCTCGTGTACCCTATGTTGTCAGTTTCTCTAGATTGTTTTTGTTTTGTTTTTCTTCGTCTTGTGTACCCTATGTTGTCAGTTTCTCTGGATTGTTTTTGTTTTGTTTTTCTTCGTCTCGTGTACCCTATGTTGTCAGTTTCTCTGGATTGTTTTTGTTTTGTTTTTCTTCGTCTTGTGTACCCTATGTTGTCAGTTTTTCTGGATTGTTTTTGTTGTGTTTTTCTTCGTCTCGTGTACACTATGTTGCCAGTTTCTCTAGATTGTTTTTGTTGTGTTTTTCTTCGTCTCGTGTACCCTATGTTGTCAGTTTCTCTGGATTGTTTTTGTTTTGTTTTTCTTCGTCTTGTGTACCCTATGTTGCCAGTTTCTCTAGATTGTTTTTGTTGTGTTTTTCTTCGTCTTGTGTACCCTATGTTGTCAGTTTTTCTGGATTGTTTTTGTTTTGTTTTTCGTCGTCTCGTGTACCCTATGTTGTCAGTTTCTCTAGATTGTTTTTGTTTTGTTTTTCTTCGTCTTGTGTACCCTATGTTGTCAGTTTCTCTGGATTGTTTTTGTTTTGTTTTTCTTCGTCTTGTGTACCCTATGTTGTCAGTTTCTCTGGATTGTTTTTGTTTTGTTTTTCTTCGTCTTGTGTACACTATGTTGCCAGTTTCTCTGGATTGTTTTTGTTTTGTTTTTCTTCGTCTTGTGTACCCTATGTTGTCAGTTTTTCTGGATTGTTTTTGTTGTGTTTTTCTTCGTCTTGTGTACCCTATGTTGTCCGTTTCTCTGGATTGTTATTGTTTTGTTTTTCTTTGTCTTGTGTACCCTATGTTGTCAATTTCCCTGGATTGTTTTTATTTTGTTTTTCTTCGTCTTGTGTACCCTATGTTGTCAGTTTCTCTGGATTGTTTTTGTTGTGTTTTTCTTCGTCTTGTGTACCCTATGTTGTCAGTTTTTCTGGATTGTTTTTGTTTTGTTTTTCTTCGTCTCGTGTACCCTATGTTGTCAGTTTCTCTAGATTGTTTTTGTTTTGTTTTTCTTCGTCTTGTGTACCCTATGTTGTCAGTTTCTCTGGATTGTTTTTGTTGTGTTTTTCTTCGTCTTGTGTACCCTATGTTGTCAGTTTATCTGGATTGTTTTTGTTTTGTTTTTCTTCGTCTTGTGTACCCTATGTTGTCAGTTTCTCTAGATTGTTTTTGTTTTGTTTTTCTTCGTCTTGTGTAACCTATGTTGTCAGTTTCTCTGGATTGTTTTTGTTTTGTTTTTCTTCGTCTTGTGTACCCTATGTTGTCAGTTTCTCTAGATTGTTTTTGTTTTGTTTTTCTTCGTCTTGTGTACCCTATGTTGTCAGTTTCTCTGGATTGTTTTTGCTTTGTTTTTCTTCGTCTTGTGCACCCTATGTTGTCAGTTTCTCTAGATTGTTTTTGCTTTGTTTTTCTTCGTCTTGTGTACCCTATGTTGTCAGTTTCTCTGGATTGTTATTGTTTTGTTTTTCTTTGTCTTGTGTACCCTATGTTGTCAGTTTTTCTGGATTGTTTTTGTTGTGTTTTTCTTCGTCTCGTGTACCCTATGTTGTCAGTTTCTCTAGATTGTTTTTGTTTTGTTTTTCTTCGTCTTGTGTACCCTATGTTGTCAGTTTCTCTGGATTGTTTTTGTTGTGTTTTTCTTCGTCTTGTGTACCCTATGTTGTCAGTTTCTCTAGATTATTTTTGTTTTGTTTATCTTCGTCTTGTGTACCCTATGTTGTCAGTTTCTCTAGATTGTTTTTGTTTTGTTTTTCTTCGTCTCGTGTACCCTATGTTGTCAGTTTCTCTGGATTGTTATTGTTTTGTTTTTCTTCGTCTCGTGTACCCTATGTTGTCAGTTTCTCTGGATTGTTTTTGCTTTGTTTTTCGTCGTCTCGTGTACCCTATGTTGTCAGTTTCTCTAGATTGTTTTTGTTTTGTTTTTCTTCGTCTTGTGTACCCTATGTTGTCAGTTTCTCTGGATTGTTTTTGTTGTGTTTTTCTTCGTCTTGTGTGCCCTATGTTGTCAGTTTCTCTAGATTGTTTTTGTTTTGATTTTCTTTGTCTTGTGTACCCTATGTTGTCAGTTTCTCTAGATTGTTTTTGTTTTGTTTTTCATCGTCTCGTGTACCCTATGTTGTCAGTTTCTCTGGATTGTTATTGTTTTGTTTTTCTTCGTCTCGTGTACCCTATGTTGTCAGTTTCTCTGGATTGTTTTTGCTTTGTTTTTCGTCGTCTCGTGTACCCTATGTTGTCAGTTTCTCTAGATTGTTTTTGTTTTGTTTTTCTTCGTCTTGTGTACCCTATGTTGTCAGTTTCTCTAGATTGTTTTTGTTGTGTTTTTCTTCGTCTCGTGTACACTATGTTGCCAGTTTCTCTGGATTGTTTTTGTTGTGTTTTTCGTCGTCTCGTGTACCCTATGTTGTCAGTTTTTCTGGATTGTTTTTGTTGTGTTTTTCTTCGTCTTGTGTACCCTATGTTGTCAGTTTCTCTAGATTGTTTTTGTTTTGTTTTTCTTCGTCTTGTGTACCCTATGTTGTCAGTTTCTCTAGATTGTTATTGTTTTGTTTTTCTTCGTCTTGTGTACACTATGTTGCCAGTTTCTCTGGATTGTTTTTGTTTTGTTTTTCTTCGTCTTGTGTACCCTATGTTGTCAGTTTTTCTGGATTGATTTTGTTGTGTTTTTCTTCGTCTTGTGTACCCTATGTTGTCAGTTTCTCTAGATTGTTTTTGTTTTGTTTTTCTTCGTCTTGTGTACCCTATGTTGTCAATTTCTCTGGATTGTTTTTGTTTTGTTTTTCTTCGTCTTGTGTACCCTATGTTGTCAGTTTTTCTGGATTGTTTTTGTTGTGTTTTTCTTCGTCTTGTGTACCCTATGTTGTCAGTTTTTCTGGATTGTTTTTGTTTTGTTTTTCGTCGTCTCGTGTACCCTATGTTGTCAGTTTCTCTGGATTGTTTTTGTTTTGTTTTTCTTCGTCTTATGTACCCTATGTTGTCAGTTTCTCTGGATTGTTTTTGTTGTGTTTTTCTTCGTCTTGTGTACCCTATGTTGTCAGTTTCTCTGGATTGTTTTTGTTGTGTTTTTCTTCGTCTTGTGTACCCTATGTTGTCAGTTTCTCTGGATTGTTTTTGTTGTGTTTTTCTTCGTCTTGTGTACCCTATGTTGTCAGTTTTTCTGGATTGTTTTTGTTTTGTTTTTCGTCGTCTCGTGTACCCTATGTTGTCAGTTTCTCTGGATTGTTTTTGTTTTGTTTTTCTTCGTCTTATGTACCCTATGTTGTCAGTTTCTCTGGATTGTTTTTGTTGTGTTTTTCTTCGTCTTGTGTACCCTATGTTGTCAGTTTCTCTGGATTGTTTTTGTTGTGTTTTTCTTCGTCTTGTGTACCCTATGTTGTCAGTTTCTCTGGATTGTTTTTGTTGTGTTTTTCTTCGTCTTGTGTACCCTATGTTGTCAGTTTTTCTGGATTGTTTTTGTTTTGTTTTTCGTCGTCTCGTGTACCCTATGTTGTCAGTTTCTCTGGATTGTTTTTGTTGTGTTTTTCTTCGTCTTGTGTACCCTATGTTGTCAGTTTCTCTGGATTGTTTTTGTTGTGTTTTTCTTCGTCTTGTGTACCCTATGTTGTCAGTTTCTCTGGATTGTTTTTGTTGTGTTTTTCTTCGTCTTGTGTACCCTATGTTGTCAGTTTTTCTGGATTGTTTTTGTTTTGTTTTTCGTCGTCTCGTGTACCCTATGTTGTCAGTTTCTCTGGATTGTTTTTGTTTTGTTTTTCTTCGTCTTATGTACCCTATGTTGTCAGTTTATCTGGATTGTTTTTGTTGTGTTTTTCTTCGTCTTATGTACCCTATGTTGTCAGTTTCTCTGGATTGTTTTTGTTGTGTTTATCTTCGTCTCGTGTACCCTATGTTGTCAGTTTATCTGGATTGTTTTTGTTTTGTTTTTCTTCGTCTTGTGTACCCTATGTTGTCAGTTTCTCTGGATTGTTTTTGTTTTGTTTTTCTTCGTCTTGTGTACCCTATGTTGTCAGTTTCTCTGGATTGTTTTTGCTTTGTTTTTCTTCGTCTTGTGCACCCTATGTTGTCAGTTTCTCTAGATTGTTTTTGCTTTGTTTTTCTTCGTCTTGTGTACCCTATGTTGTCAGTTTCTCTGGATTGTTTTTGCTTTGTTTTTCTTCGTCTTGTGCACCCTATGTTGTCAGTTTCTCTAGATTGTTTTTGCTTTGTTTTTCTTCGTCTTGTGTACCCTATGTTGTCAGTTTCTCTGGATTGTTATTGTTTTGTTTTTCTTTGTCTTGTGTACCCTATGTTGTCAGTTTTTCTGGATTGTTTTTGTTGTGTTTTTCTTCGTCTCGTGTACCCTATGTTGTCAGTTTCTCTAGATTGTTTTTGTTTTGTTTTTCTTCGTCTTGTGTACCCTATGTTGTCAGTTTCTCTGGATTGTTTTTGTTGTGTTTTTCTTCGTCTTGTGTACCCTATGTTGTCAGTTTCTCTAGATTATTTTTGTTTTGTTTATCTTCGTCTTGTGTACCCTATGTTGTCAGTTTCTCTAGATTGTTTTTGTTTTGTTTTTCTTCGTCTCGTGTACCCTATGTTGTCAGTTTCTCTGGATTGTTATTGTTTTGTTTTTCTTCGTCTCGTGTACCCTATGTTGTCAGTTTCTCTGGATTGTTTTTGCTTTGTTTTTCGTCGTCTCGTGTACCCTATGTTGTCAGTTTCTCTAGATTGTTTTTGTTTTGTTTTTCTTCGTCTTGTGTACCCTATGTTGTCAGTTTCTCTGGATTGTTTTTGTTGTGTTTTTCTTCGTCTTGTGTGCCCTATGTTGTCAGTTTCTCTAGATTGTTTTTGTTTTGATTTTCTTTGTCTTGTGTACCCTATGTTGTCAGTTTCTCTAGATTGTTTTTGTTTTGTTTTTCTTCGTCTCGTGTACCCTATGTTGTCAGTTTCTCTGGATTGTTATTGTTTTGTTTTTCTTCGTCTCGTGTACCCTATGTTGTCAGTTTCTCTGGATTGTTTTTGCTTTGTTTTTCGTCGTCTCGTGTACCCTATGTTGTCAGTTTCTCTAGATTGTTTTTGTTTTGTTTTTCTTCGTCTTGTGTACCCTATGTTGTCAGTTTCTCTAGATTGTTTTTGTTGTGTTTTTCTTCGTCTCGTGTACACTATGTTGCCAGTTTCTCTGGATTGTTTTTGTTGTGTTTTTCGTCGTCTCGTGTACCCTATGTTGTCAGTTTTTCTGGATTGTTTTTGTTGTGTTTTTCTTCGTCTTGTGTACCCTATGTTGTCAGTTTCTCTAGATTGTTTTTGTTTTGTTTTTCTTCGTCTTGTGTACCCTATGTTGTCAGTTTCTCTAGATTGTTATTGTTTTGTTTTTCTTCGTCTTGTGTACACTATGTTGCCAGTTTCTCTGGATTGTTTTTGTTTTGTTTTTCTTCGTCTTGTGTACCCTATGTTGTCAGTTTTTCTGGATTGATTTTGTTGTGTTTTTCTTCGTCTTGTGTACCCTATGTTGTCAGTTTCTCTAGATTGTTTTTGTTTTGTTTTTCTTCGTCTTGTGTACCCTATGTTGTCAATTTCTCTGGATTGTTTTTGTTTTGTTTTTCTTCGTCTTGTGTACCCTATGTTGTCAGTTTTTCTGGATTGTTTTTGTTGTGTTTTTCTTCGTCTTGTGTACCCTATGTTGTCAGTTTTTCTGGATTGTTTTTGTTTTGTTTTTCGTCGTCTCGTGTACCCTATGTTGTCAGTTTCTCTGGATTGTTTTTGTTTTGTTTTTCTTCGTCTTATGTACCCTATGTTGTCAGTTTATCTGGATTGTTTTTGTTGTGTTTTTCTTCGTCTTATGTACCCTATGTTGTCAGTTTCTCTGGATTGTTTTTGTTGTGTTTATCTTCGTCTCGTGTACCCTATGTTGTCAGTTTATCTGGATTGTTTTTGTTTTGTTTTTCTTCGTCTTGTGTACCCTATGTTGTCAGTTTCTCTGGATTGTTTTTGTTGTGTTTTTCTTCGTCTTGTGTACCCTATGTTGTCAGTTTTTCTGGATTGTTTTTGTTTTGTTTTTCGTCGTCTCGTGTACCCTATGTTGTCAGTTTCTCTGGATTGTTTTTGTTTTGTTTTTCTTCGTCTTATGTACCCTATGTTGTCAGTTTATCTGGATTGTTTTTGTTGTGTTTTTCTTCGTCTTATGTACCCTATGTTGTCAGTTTCTCTGGATTGTTTTTGTTGTGTTTATCTTCGTCTCGTGTACCCTATGTTGTCAGTTTATCTGGATTGTTTTTGTTTTGTTTTTCTTCGTCTTGTGTACCCTATGTTGTCAGTTTCTCTGGATTGTTTTTGTTTTGTTTTTCTTCGTCTTGTGTACCCTATGTTGTCAGTTTCTCTGGATTGTTTTTGCTTTGTTTTTCTTCGTCTTGTGCACCCTATGTTGTCAGTTTCTCTAGATTGTTTTTGCTTTGTTTTTCTTCGTCTTGTGTACCCTATGTTGTCAGTTTCTCTGGATTGTTTTTGCTTTGTTTTTCTTCGTCTTGTGCACCCTATGTTGTCAGTTTCTCTAGATTGTTTTTGCTTTGTTTTTCTTCGTCTTGTGTACCCTATGTTGTCAGTTTCTCTGGATTGTTATTGTTTTGTTTTTCTTTGTCTTGTGTACCCTATGTTGTCAGTTTTTCTGGATTGTTTTTGTTGTGTTTTTCTTCGTCTCGTGTACCCTATGTTGTCAGTTTCTCTAGATTGTTTTTGTTTTGTTTTTCTTCGTCTTGTGTACCCTATGTTGTCAGTTTCTCTGGATTGTTTTTGTTGTGTTTTTCTTCGTCTTGTGTACCCTATGTTGTCAGTTTCTCTAGATTATTTTTGTTTTGTTTATCTTCGTCTTGTGTACCCTATGTTGTCAGTTTCTCTAGATTGTTTTTGTTTTGTTTTTCTTCGTCTCGTGTACCCTATGTTGTCAGTTTCTCTGGATTGTTATTGTTTTGTTTTTCTTCGTCTCGTGTACCCTATGTTGTCAGTTTCTCTGGATTGTTTTTGCTTTGTTTTTCGTCGTCTCGTGTACCCTATGTTGTCAGTTTCTCTAGATTGTTTTTGTTTTGTTTTTCTTCGTCTTGTGTACCCTATGTTGTCAGTTTCTCTGGATTGTTTTTGTTGTGTTTTTCTTCGTCTTGTGTGCCCTATGTTGTCAGTTTCTCTAGATTGTTTTTGTTTTGATTTTCTTTGTCTTGTGTACCCTATGTTGTCAGTTTCTCTAGATTGTTTTTGTTTTGTTTTTCTTCGTCTCGTGTACCCTATGTTGTCAGTTTCTCTGGATTGTTATTGTTTTGTTTTTCTTCGTCTCGTGTACCCTATGTTGTCAGTTTCTCTGGATTGTTTTTGCTTTGTTTTTCGTCGTCTCGTGTACCCTATGTTGTCAGTTTCTCTAGATTGTTTTTGTTTTGTTTTTCTTCGTCTTGTGTACCCTATGTTGTCAGTTTCTCTAGATTGTTTTTGTTGTGTTTTTCTTCGTCTCGTGTACACTATGTTGCCAGTTTCTCTGGATTGTTTTTGTTGTGTTTTTCGTCGTCTCGTGTACCCTATGTTGTCAGTTTTTCTGGATTGTTTTTGTTGTGTTTTTCTTCGTCTTGTGTACCCTATGTTGTCAGTTTCTCTAGATTGTTTTTGTTTTGTTTTTCTTCGTCTTGTGTACCCTATGTTGTCAGTTTCTCTAGATTGTTATTGTTTTGTTTTTCTTCGTCTTGTGTACACTATGTTGCCAGTTTCTCTGGATTGTTTTTGTTTTGTTTTTCTTCGTCTTGTGTACCCTATGTTGTCAGTTTTTCTGGATTGATTTTGTTGTGTTTTTCTTCGTCTTGTGTACCCTATGTTGTCAGTTTCTCTAGATTGTTTTTGTTTTGTTTTTCTTCGTCTTGTGTACCCTATGTTGTCAATTTCTCTGGATTGTTTTTGTTTTGTTTTTCTTCGTCTTGTGTACCCTATGTTGTCAGTTTTTCTGGATTGTTTTTGTTGTGTTTTTCTTCGTCTTGTGTACCCTATGTTGTCAGTTTTTCTGGATTGTTTTTGTTTTGTTTTTCGTCGTCTCGTGTACCCTATGTTGTCAGTTTCTCTGGATTGTTTTTGTTTTGTTTTTCTTCGTCTTATGTACCCTATGTTGTCAGTTTCTCTGGATTGTTTTTGTTGTGTTTTTCTTCGTCTTGTGTACCCTATGTTGTCAGTTTCTCTGGATTGTTTTTGTTGTGTTTTTCTTCGTCTTGTGTACCCTATGTTGTCAGTTTCTCTGGATTGTTTTTGTTGTGTTTTTCTTCGTCTTGTGTACCCTATGTTGTCAGTTTTTCTGGATTGTTTTTGTTTTGTTTTTCGTCGTCTCGTGTACCCTATGTTGTCAGTTTCTCTGGATTGTTTTTGTTTTGTTTTTCTTCGTCTTATGTACCCTATGTTGTCAGTTTCTCTGGATTGTTTTTGTTGTGTTTTTCTTCGTCTTGTGTACCCTATGTTGTCAGTTTCTCTAGATTGTTTTTGTTTTGTTTTTCTTCGTCTCGTGTACCCTATGTTGTCAGTTTCTCTGGATTGTTATTGTTTTGTTTTTCTTCGTCTCGTGTACCCTATGTTGTCAGTTTCTCTGGATTGTTTTTGCTTTGTTTTTCGTCGTCTCGTGTACCCTATGTTGTCAGTTTCTCTAGATTGTTTTTGTTTTGTTTTTCTTCGTCTTGTGTACCCTATGTTGTCAGTTTCTCTGGATTGTTTTTGTTGTGTTTTTCTTCGTCTTGTGTGCCCTATGTTGTCAGTTTCTCTAGATTGTTTTTGTTTTGATTTTCTTTGTCTTGTGTACCCTATGTTGTCAGTTTCTCTAGATTGTTTTTGTTTTGTTTTTCTTCGTCTCGTGTACCCTATGTTGTCAGTTTCTCTGGATTGTTATTGTTTTGTTTTTCTTCGTCTCGTGTACCCTATGTTGTCAGTTTCTCTGGATTGTTTTTGCTTTGTTTTTCGTCGTCTCGTGTACCCTATGTTGTCAGTTTCTCTAGATTGTTTTTGTTTTGTTTTTCTTCGTCTTGTGTACCCTATGTTGTCAGTTTCTCTAGATTGTTTTTGTTGTGTTTTTCTTCGTCTCGTGTACACTATGTTGCCAGTTTCTCTGGATTGTTTTTGTTGTGTTTTTCGTCGTCTCGTGTACCCTATGTTGTCAGTTTTTCTGGATTGTTTTTGTTGTGTTTTTCTTCGTCTTGTGTACCCTATGTTGTCAGTTTCTCTAGATTGTTTTTGTTTTGTTTTTCTTCGTCTTGTGTACCCTATGTTGTCAGTTTCTCTAGATTGTTATTGTTTTGTTTTTCTTCGTCTTGTGTACACTATGTTGCCAGTTTCTCTGGATTGTTTTTGTTTTGTTTTTCTTCGTCTTGTGTACCCTATGTTGTCAGTTTTTCTGGATTGATTTTGTTGTGTTTTTCTTCGTCTTGTGTACCCTATGTTGTCAGTTTCTCTAGATTGTTTTTGTTTTGTTTTTCTTCGTCTTGTGTACCCTATGTTGTCAATTTCTCTGGATTGTTTTTGTTTTGTTTTTCTTCGTCTTGTGTACCCTATGTTGTCAGTTTTTCTGGATTGTTTTTGTTGTGTTTTTCTTCGTCTTGTGTACCCTATGTTGTCAGTTTTTCTGGATTGTTTTTGTTTTGTTTTTCGTCGTCTCGTGTACCCTATGTTGTCAGTTTCTCTGGATTGTTTTTGTTTTGTTTTTCTTCGTCTTATGTACCCTATGTTGTCAGTTTCTCTGGATTGTTTTTGTTGTGTTTTTCTTCGTCTTGTGTACCCTATGTTGTCAGTTTCTCTGGATTGTTTTTGTTGTGTTTTTCTTCGTCTTGTGTACCCTATGTTGTCAGTTTCTCTGGATTGTTTTTGTTGTGTTTTTCTTCGTCTTGTGTACCCTATGTTGTCAGTTTTTCTGGATTGTTTTTGTTTTGTTTTTCGTCGTCTCGTGTACCCTATGTTGTCAGTTTCTCTGGATTGTTTTTGTTTTGTTTTTCTTCGTCTTATGTACCCTATGTTGTCAGTTTCTCTGGATTGTTTTTGTTGTGTTTTTCTTCGTCTTGTGTACCCTATGTTGTCAGTTTCTCTGGATTGTTTTTGTTGTGTTTTTCTTCGTCTTGTGTACCCTATGTTGTCAGTTTTTCTGGATTGTTTTTGTTTTGTTTTTCGTCGTCTCGTGTACCCTATGTTGTCAGTTTCTCTGGATTGTTTTTGTTGTGTTTTTCTTCGTCTTGTGTACCCTATGTTGTCAGTTTCTCTGGATTGTTTTTGTTGTGTTTTTCTTCGTCTTGTGTACCCTATGTTGTCAGTTTCTCTGGATTGTTTTTGTTGTGTTTTTCTTCGTCTTGTGTACCCTATGTTGTCAGTTTTTCTGGATTGTTTTTGTTTTGTTTTTCGTCGTCTCGTGTACCCTATGTTGTCAGTTTCTCTGGATTGTTTTTGTTTTGTTTTTCTTCGTCTTATGTACCCTATGTTGTCAGTTTATCTGGATTGTTTTTGTTGTGTTTTTCTTCGTCTTATGTACCCTATGTTGTCAGTTTCTCTGGATTGTTTTTGTTGTGTTTATCTTCGTCTCGTGTACCCTATGTTGTCAGTTTATCTGGATTGTTTTTGTTTTGTTTTTCTTCGTCTTGTGTACCCTATGTTGTCAGTTTCTCTGGATTGTTTTTGTTTTGTTTTTCTTCGTCTTGTGTACCCTATGTTGTCAGTTTCTCTGGATTGTTTTTGCTTTGTTTTTCTTCGTCTTGTGCACCCTATGTTGTCAGTTTCTCTAGATTGTTTTTGCTTTGTTTTTCTTCGTCTTGTGTACCCTATGTTGTCAGTTTCTCTGGATTGTTATTGTTTTGTTTTTCTTTGTCTTGTGTACCCTATGTTGTCAGTTTTTCTGGATTGTTTTTGTTGTGTTTTTCTTCGTCTCGTGTACCCTATGTTATCAGTTTCTCTATATTGTTTTTGTTGTGTTTTTCTTCGTCTTGTGTACCCTATGTTGTCAGTTTTTCTGGATTGTTTTTGTATTGTTTTTCGTCGTCTCGTGTACCCTATGTTGTCAGTTTCTCTAGATTGTTTTTGTTTTGTTTTTCTTCGTCTCGTATACCCTATGTTGTCAGTTTATCTGGATTGTTTTTGTTTTGTTTTTCTTCGTCTTGTGTACCCTATGTTGTCAGTTTCTCTAGATTGTTTTTGTTGTGTTTTTCCTCGTCCTGAGTACCCTATGTTGCCAGTTTTTCTGGATTGTTTTTGTTTTGTCTTCTTCGTCTTGTGTACCCTATGTTGTCAGTTTCTCTAGATTGTTTTTGTTTTGTTTTTCTTCGTCTTGTGTACCCTATGTTGTCAGTTTCTCTGGATTGTTTTTGTTTTGTTTTTCTTCGTCTTGTGCACCCTATGTTGTCAGTTTCTCTAGATTGTTTTTGCTTTGTTTTTCTTCGTCTTGTGTACCCTATGTTGTCAGTTTCTCTGGATTGTTATTGTTTTGTTTTTCTTTGTCTTGTGTACCCTATGTTGTCAGTTTTTCTGGATTGTTTTTGTTGTGTTTTTCTTCGTCTCGTGTACACTATGTTATCAGTTTCTCTATATTGTTTTTGTTTTGTTTTTCTTCGTCTCGTGTACCCTATGTTGTCGGTTTCTCTGGATTGTTATTGTTTTGTTTTTCTTCGTCTCGTGTACCCTATGTTGTCAGTTTCTCTGGATTGTTTTTGCTTTGTTTTTCGTCGTCTCGTGTACCCTATGTTGTCAGTTTCTCTAGATTGTTTTTGTTTTGTTTTTCTTCGTCTTGTGTACCCTATGTTGTCAGTTTCTCTAGATTGTTTTTGTTGTGTTTTTCTTCGTCTTGTGTACCCTATGTTGTCAGTTTCTCTGGATTGTTTTTGTTGTGTTTTTCTTCGTCTTGTGTACCCTATGTTGTCAGTTTCTCTAGATTGTTTTTGTTGTGTTTTTCTTCGTCTCGTGTACCCTATGTTGTCAGTTTCTCTGGATTGTTTTTGTTTTGTTTTTCTTCGTCTTGTGTACCCTATGTTGCCAGTTTCTATGGAATGCCCATATTTAATTGCCCTTCGGTAATCTCTAACGTTTGTGTATCTACAAATTACGAAAATAGTTATCCATGAAGTCACAGTATGATGTCATATTCATATGCAAGGCGTGTGACATTCACTAAACACGAATTTAGTCCCGTACTAATGGTGAGCTGTACATTTGATTTGTCAAACAGAGCGCCTTTGAATAGACTGTATCTTGCGATGGAGAAACTAGGTACAAATTGGAACCATTTCGGAATTCACAATTGTCCCACATGGAATAGAACATGCCTGAATATATTTGGAACCCCGAGTTTTGCTAAACAACACACTGGAATATATTTGTGTACATACATTTAATCTTGTTCCCTTATAAATAAACCGTATGCATCTATCTCTTATTCCCGACACATAATATGATTTGCATATCGAATAGCATAGAATTGCTAGCATGTATAAATTCAAAATATTCTGATTTTGCATCCAAAAACTAAATGTTTAAGAGAAATGCGGATTTCAAAATTGACCTTTTTAAATAGATCTTTAGTTTTCTGTGTATTGTTTTGTATATTATTGCTTGTCTTTCTTTTGTGTTGTCTGTCATTCTTCATTTACAGCCTCTCATACATTGCAACACATTTGTGGATATCTTACATTTGATTTAGATGACGATATTCATGCTAATCTTCATCCAAGTTCTGTCGTGAACAATTGAATACAACGGATGCGTATTAATAATAATCGTATGTCTTATTTCTATAGATATCTAATCTGTATGATACTTATAAGCCATTGTCATTGAAGATAAAACGTCAACGATTCCCCCAACATATAAAAACATCATTTAGTATCACTCTGACATTTGTTATTACCTTTATTTAGTATCACTCTGACATTTGAAATATGTGACAACGATAAAATAAGTTATTTGTGTAAACATTTAGAGAGCTAGTAGTATTACGTCATATAAACCTAAACCATTTATTGTCGTCTTAAAGACTTTTATATATCCTGTCAAATTGTAAAGTGCACTTCTAAAGGTGTGCAAAGAGCACCTGTTTATATACAATTAAATGTGGGTTTAAATGCGTGGTCAATAAAGATATTAATGAATATTAATCGCAGTGTCAATCTAAAAGTGTTTATAGATCGTTTCTAACTTGTTTATTGCCATTTGCTTAGATTATTAGGAACAATACGATACTGTAGATTTTTAGCATCTGATAAGAAGCACTGTATAATTTGGACGGCTGAGATCCCATCAACATATATAACTCCGCCACATGTTTGTGCCTGTCGCAAATCAAGACCTTGATTGCCAACGTCTTGTCGTGGTCTTGTTATGTGTTCAGTGAGCTCAGATGAGATTATTGTATTTGCTTTGTTGATATTGATGGAACTGTTTGGACTTTTTATTTTTCAATTTGTTGCTATTGGTGGAATTGTTGACCATCACTGTTTAATCTTTTCTTTTATAAACATTCAAGCATGGACAATCCAGAGGAACATGCACAAGATTGGGCACAATACCCAAAACGAAGACAAAAAAAACAAAAACACAACACAGAAAACTACATATTTGAGCAACATTGACCCCACCAACAAACTAGCGATGAACCCATATCCTCCTTCAGTGTAAGATTTATTACATACGACCCCGCCGTCTTCATAGTGAAATCCGGTAAAGGTCTTGTCGTCGATACAATACATACGAGACCCGCCGTCTTCATAGTGACGTCCGGTAAAGGTCTTGTCGTCGATACAATACATACAAGACCCGCCGTCTTCATAGTGAAGTCCGGTAAAGGTCTTGTCGTCGATACAATACATACGAGACCCGCCGTCTTCATCTTGTCGTCGATAGAGCAAACAAATATACGTTAGAAGGAAACGATCCATTGCAATTTGATTGATTGATTTTGATTTGTGGTGTTTTAACGCCACTTTCAACAATATTTCAGCTATATCATGGCGACCAGTTTTAGTGGTGGAGGAATTCGGAGTACCCGGAGAGAACCACCGACCATGGGCAAGCAACTGGTAAACTTTATCACTTGCGGATGGGAGTCGAGTGCACCCTTTTTGTAATTTACAAAGCCGGGTGCTAACCCACGCCGTATTGGTTATAGGCTTGTATGAGTTGTTAGACCCAATGACATAGCTCCTTGAGCCACCCGGGCCCCATTGCAATTTGAAAAGTTGATATTTCGTAACTGTCATCCAGTTTGATTAGACAGCAGTAGAATAATTTTAGCGATGAATTGAATTCAAAGTGGGAGTAAATAAACCTTATTGTAGTAGCTTCTACGTGAGTAGCTGAGTTCTGTCTTGAATATCACGGTACAAGGGCACACGCCCAATAATAACTGGAATATTGACATTGGTGAATGGGAAGTTGACTATTGGCAAACTTAAGTCAACACGTTAACGTTGATTTTTTTTCTTTGGTCTTCCTCGTTGTCGTTACAAAGGTGACATGTACTCCAGAATATTTACAACTGAAATAATATATTCCGATATAATCGATTCCTTTATTAGTTAATATGTGAGCATATGTGCAAACTGTTGAGACACGAAATCCAAAAATGGCCGACCAATTTACGGTGATGACCTCACAACAAAAATACATGTAGTCTTATTATTTCCAGTGTGTGGAGCCCTAGCTTTCTTACAAACAAGATGTATTATTTCCCAGGGATGATTGCTTCAAAAGCTCTGACATGGTTCATTATACAGTAGAACTTGTGCAATCCGACACCCGAGATTCCGACATCCTGTGACATCTGACAAAAAATTATGGTCCTAAAGTATTTCTATTAATTAAAATATAACCTGAGTATTCCGACATCCTGTACGATCCGACACATTTCGCTGGTAAAATTTATTATTTAAATGTTTGGAACGTTTCTGACCCTATCGTTGAAGCTAATGCAGTGGTACGTCACTTCCGTCAGCCGTGGGTCCTTATATGAAAAATTTGGCAATAAATGTGTGAAAATCTTAAAATTCTGGAGAACTGAGCTATCGTATGCACAAAACAAAAACAGGGGCAAAAAGATGCGTCTTTTAGGAATGGATACATGTCCTAGTTTGAATGACATAATGGAAATAAGGTGCAATAAATGTACTCGAAGCGAGCAGGGGTACGATTTTTAAACCTGCCGAGTTGCATGCCTTGTGTATTATTAGTATCTATATAGGGTCGACACATGCAATTTGATGTTAACATAATATTGTATGAATATTGACACGAACAAGTTAAAATAAGGAAAAAGAGATGAAATAATAAAGAAATAAAGAAATTTTATTGAAAATAAATTTGTAAACAGAAAGTTAGAAAAAGGGGGGTGGTCCGTGCCACGTGCGCCTGTGTACCAGTCTCGTGACCTGATGACGGTTATTACAGAAACGCGTCGTGTACACATGTATCAACGTTTTTATGTTTTTATTATTATTTCTTTTTTATTTTATTTTTCATTGGTGTAGGTTTGAATATCGGGCATACATAAACGCTAGCAAAAACGGAAGGGGCAATCAAGAATGGCCAATCCAGAGAAATTTGCAACAATTACACAAGACGAAGACAAAGCAAAAGGAAAAAAAAAGATGTGTTCTGTATTTATCTTTGTCATGTCAATCAACGTTAGATAATACCGATGGGGCAATAAAACATGGACAATCCAGAGTTAGGGTGCAAAAGACGAAGAAACACAACACAAATACACAACACAATATATGTTGGACAGCACTATACACCAACAAACACAAATAACGCAAATAAAACATGCTCCCTCCTTCAAACAACCGGAAGTAAAGACGAACCGGACATCGTTGTTATGCGGAAATCATAACGGGCATCACAACTCGAAACTCAGAGCGTAAAAACACATAATAGGACAACAGTTTCTATTAGACTGGGAACTGTCCCGATTGTGTGGAGTTTTTGCTTTTTATCTTTACCACTTTATTTTGTCAGTGAAATAACTCTTCGTCAATAATAATTAAAAAAAATAACGTTTATCATCTTCAATTTAATTAAAATATGACAGAATAACCTTTCTTCATTTTATTTTTCAAATAAATTAGATATAGAAAATACAAGTAGTAAGTATACACAGTTCAATCAGACAAAAAACGTTTTTAATCAAATTGAATGTCAAGTGATGTACAGTGTAGGCATGATACTTTATTATTATAAAAGTTCACAAACATTTAATAACAATTTGTAAGCTTAATTTTTTCATTAATTCTTAGATCATGTTTCAATCCGCCATATTACGTTAGAAAAGTCACGTGTAATATTTGACAATAAAAATAAAGAGCTTAAGTGACCCTGATGACACTGATTGTTATTTTTACAATTGCTGATGACATTTGACTTCAAAGATACGCGTTGTCACTACGAGAAATCATCAACAAACACACAGGTTCAATAATACAGTAGGAGTAAGCACCTATGACGGCACAGCTTTAACACTTATAAGGACGATCTCATCTATTTTCGATTGAGTCTCAAACAAGACTTATCACATTTTATTTAGATTTACAGAAACTTTTTTTTAATCCAGAAGGTAAGAAAACTTTACTATTTTTGTACTCCTAATTTGTATAAAATTTTAAATATTAAAACTTAATACAATTTTATATAAAATATACCCATAAATGGAAATTATATTTTAAAGATAATAATTTTATAATATTTTATTCATTTATAATAATTATTTAATTAATATAATCATTGTTTAAACATGCTGTACAAGAAATAATATTTATTTTATTAATCTAAAGTGGCATAAATTGTATATTATTACTTGCTCAAGATTTCCTTTTCGTAAATAACCAGCATATTAGGAATATTTTATTGGACTTTGTTTCGTCAAAAAGAAAAAGAAAGAAACAAAAAGTGTCATTACATGCTATCTTATGACACTCAGAGGTTTTTTTTTCATGAAATCTTCAAAATTTCATCTGTTTCACACAATATTTAAAGAGGGTTAGTTTTGACCTTTAAACTACTTTATCACCGCCTCTTTGTATTGTGCCTGTCCCATGTCAGTAGAGTGAGCCGCTCATATGTGTTAGCGGTATCGATTTTGTCCATGTTTTCTAAATTTTACAATAAATTTGGGAACTTTTCTGTCGGTGTGGTGTTTTTGGTTTTTCATGTAATTAATTATTTCTTTATAATAAATTTGCTTTCATTTTATAATCATACATTGCAATGGTATCTTATGCTTTATGGGGGGTTTCCGTGGTCGGAATCAAAGATGGTTTTACTCATTTCTTCATCTTCCCTCAATGAATATCACCATTTGGCTTGTGGGTTTCACCCAACCCTTCCCTCACTCAGAAAATATGACAACTCGATCAATGTTTTCAGTGACTTGTTGCAAATCGAATATTTTCTAAGGGTACTCCGGTTTCGTCCATTGATAACACTGTCCACCAGGATGTCACTGAAATATTGCTAATTACCAATAATCCCCTTTCTGTGTACTACATATTTAAAGAAATGAAAAACAAATAACACCACAATGTTCCAAAAACAAATAACGCCACAATATTCCAAAACCAAATAACACCACAATGTTCCAAAATCAAATAACACCACAATTTTCTAAAAACAAATAACACCACAATATTCCAAAAACAAATAACACCACAATATTCCAAAAACAAATAACACCACAATGTTCCAAAAACAAATAACGCCACAATGCTCCAAAAACAAATAACACCACAATGCTCCAAAAACAAATAACGCCACAATGTTCCAAAATCAAATAACACCACAATTTTCTAAAAACAAATAACACCACAATGTTCCAAAAACAAATAACACCATAATGTTCCAAAAACAAATAACACCACAATGTTCCAAAATCAAATAACACCACAATTTTCTAAAAACAAATAACACCACAATGTTCCTGCTCCATTAAATGCGGTGGTGTTAAACTATTTAATGAAATCACAACCCATTGCGTCAATAACTAAGCACCTTTAAACACACACCGTTACACACGATAACTAAGCACCTTTAAACACACACCGTTACACACGATAACTAAGCACCTTTAAACACACACCGTTACACACGATAACTAAGCACCTTTAAACACACACCGTTACACACGATAACTAAGCACCTTTAAACACACACCGTTACACACGATAACTAAGCACCTTTAAACACACACCGTTACACACGATAACTAAGCACCTTTAAACACACACCGTTACACACGATAACTAAGCACCTTTAAACACACACCGTTACACACGATAACTAAGCACCTTTAAACACACACCGTTACACACGATAACTAAGCACCTTTAAACACACACCGTTACACACGATAACTAAGCACCTTTAAACACACACCGTTACACACGATAACTAAGCACCTTTAAACACACACCGTTACACACGATAACTAAGCACCTTTAAACACACACCGTTACACACGATAACTAAGCACCTTTAAACACACACCGTTACACACGATAACTAAGCACCTTTAAACACACACCGTTACACACAATAACTAAGCACCTTTAAAGACACACCGTTACACACGATAACTAAGCACCTTTAAACACACACCGTTACACACGATAACTAAGCACCTTTAAACACACACCGTTACACACGATAACTAAGCACCTTTAAACACACACCGTTACACACGATAACTAAGCACCTTTAAACACACACCGTTACACACGATAACTAAGCACCTTTAAACACACACCGTTACACACGATAACTAAGCACCTTTAAACACACACCGTTACACACGATAACTAAGCACCTTTAAACACACACCGTTACACACGATAACTAAGCACCTTTAAACACACACCGTTACACACGATAACTAAGCACCTTTAAACACACACCGTTACACACAATAACTAAGCACCTTTAAACACACACCGTTACACACGATAACTAAGCACCTTTAAACACACACCGTTACACACGATAACTAAGCACCTTTAAACACACACCGTTACACACGATAACTAAGCACCTTTAAACACACACCGTTACACACGATAACTAAGCACCTTTAAACACACACCGTTACACACAATAACTAAGCACCTTTAAACACACACCGTTACACACGATAACTAAGCACCTTTAAACACACACCGTTACACACGATAACTAAGCACCTTTAAACACACACCGTTACACACAATAACTAAGCACCTTTAAACACACACCGTTACACACGATAACTAAGCACCTTTAAACACACACCGTTACACACGATAACTAAGCACCTTTAAACACACACCGTTACACACGATAACTAAGCACCTTTAAACACACACCGTTACACACGATAACTAAGCACCTTTAAACACACACCGTTACACACGATAACTAAGCACCTTTAAACACACACCGTTACACACGATAACTAAGCACCTTTAAACACACACCGTTACACACGATAACTAAGCACCTTTAAAGACACACCGTTACACACGATAACTAAGCACCTTTAAACACACACCGTTACACACGATAACTAAGCACCTTTAAACACACACCGTTACACACGATAACTAAGCACCTTTAAACACACACCGTTACACACGATAACTAAGCACCTTTAAACACACACCGTTACACACGATAACTAAGCACCTTTAAACACACACCGTTACACACGATAACTAAGCACCTTTAAACACACACCGTTACACACGATAACTAAGCACCTTTAAACACACACCGTTACACACGATAACTAAGCACCTTTAAACACACACCGTTACACACGATAACTAAGCACCTTTAAACACACACCGTTACACACAATAACTAAGCACCTTTAAACACACACCGTTACACACGATAACTAAGCACCTTTAAACACACACCGTTACACACGATAACTAAGCACCTTTAAACACACACCGTTACACACGTTACATGTTCGTTTATACTGCACCTGTTTTATTGCATGTTTTTACCTTTTCATCCTTCTTATCCTATCTTATTTCATTATTAACATTGTGATCTGGTAAAGTGATTGCTACCGATATTTTATATTGAATCTTATCCTACCAGAAAATGTGTTGTTTTAATTTGTGTCGTGTTTTATTAACAATTTCATCTTGTTACCCTCGAGGAACAAACATTTTAATTTCCTGTCAGTGCCAATTGACCAAAGATCACGTGATCACTTTACAACAATAACCTTTAAATGATGACAATGAATTTCATATCTTTATTAAAGTGTTTCAATAATAAAACCGTAAAATAAAGCTAATTAACAATGTTTAATCTCTCTGTGTCAACTTTATGTTATACATAAAATACAACCTTTTTTTTACTAAATTGATAGAAAATGCGAAGAACTGTTTCCGCCTTTCTAGTGAACAAACAAATCATAAATCAAAAATGGGAATTACGGGCAATGTGTAACATTGAAATTGGTTATACGATGAAAGTGGTGCGATTTTTATCAGAATCAACAATGTTTTAACCTGTTTTAACATTTTATCTTTTACTTAAATCCAACTTTAAAAATTGTCATCAATAGTTTCCGGTAAAATATTTAATTAAAGGTGTCACGGAGAATAATAATATGTCAGGAGCATTCATGTAAATTAAGAAAAAAGTAATACGGCGAGAAGAATCTCGGTCTATTTGACATGTTGTATGCAGTAATTTAGTGTTGGAAATCCACTTTGAAAAAAGGCTTATATTTACACTTGAATTCAATTGTCATTCTTGCAAATTGCACTTTGTTTCACAGAATTTATATATTGGGCCGAGTGATTGTAAGCGTATCGTTTCTACTCTCGTCTAAGTGTTCAAAACTAGGATTCCCCATAATAATCACAGGGTACAAAAAGACAAAAAGGAGAAAAAAAGAGGGAGAGTTCTCATACTTTTTATATGTATCATTAGTAAGCTCCAATCATTTTATTCATGATTACCGTTTGATTAATTAAGTCAAGTAATAATTAGAACTATTACATTTCAAAGCATCTCAATCGCTTTACAATGTTTGTAAGAACATTAAAATGTCTGTCTTTGCGATTAGTTCTCGGCTTCGCCTCGATGTTAATAATAAAAGAAGGATATTCTTAACATATACTTCATTCGCTGTTCTTATTCAATTTACACATATTTATGTAAGAAATATTCATTTACATGCATGCTCTATCAAATAATGTTGTAATTTATTGCATTGGAGAAGATTTCATAAGTTTGTTTTACTTGTGTCGTATCCCTTTTGCATCATTGAGCAAATAAAATATGCTTAAACTAAACTGAGAAGCGCTTAACATCCTTAGCACTATAATAGTGTATTCTTTAATCTGTCAACTTTGTTCAGTATACAATCTTACGTATTTCATTAATTAATATACAATATACGTCTATTACTGCGGGATATCAAGATTATTTTTAACGAAGATTAGAAATAGATAAGAAAAAAGCGGGTATTACCCAGCATTCCCTGGTATCATGAACCCAGGAGTAAACAACTGAAGAAATTATTAAAGTAAGGTTCATGTCTCTTAGACATAGGTAACCTTCTTCTTCTAAATACAGGACAATACTCTAACGATAGAGTGGGTAACATTAGACGATCTGGACTATCCTGTTTAGACCCTTTGGTTTCACAGGTCCCACAGACTTTTAAATTATTTATTTACTGTGAGCATACCTGATGACGGGTATTATAGAAAGGAGTCATGATACCAGCTTAGATATCTACATTTATTTTGAGAAATTATAGTAAGAATAATTTATATGCGTATTTTTTTCTCTGTGGGATGGATATAAGTTCTCTAAAGGGACATCCACTGGTCGTGAGGGACGACATAAATACACATCCACTGGTCGTGAGGGACGACATAAATACACATCCACTGGTCGTGAGGGACGACATAAATACACATCCACTGGTCGTGAGGGACGACATAAATACACATCCACTGGTCGTGAGGGACGACATAAATACACATCCACTGGTCGTGAGGGACGACATAAATACACATCCACTGGTCGTGAGGGACGACATAAATACACATCCACTGGTCGTGAGGGACGACATAAATACACATCCACTGGTCGTAAGGGACGACATAAATACACATCCACTGGTCGTGAGGGACGACATAAATACACATCCACTGGTCGTGAGGGACGACATAAATACACATCCACTGGTCGTGAGGGACGACATAAATACACATCCACTGGTCGTGAGGGACGACATAAATACACATCCACTGGTCGTGAGGGACGACATAAATACACATCCACTGGTCGTGAGGGACGACATAAATACACATCCACTGGTCGTGAGGGACGACATAAATACACATCCACTGGTCGTGAGGGACGACATAAATACACATCCACTGGTCGTGAGGGACGACATAAATACACATCCACTGGTCGTGAGGGACGACATGAATACACATCCACTGGTCGTGAGGGACGACATAAATACACATCCACTGGTCGTGAGGGACGACATAAATACACATCCACTGGTCGTGAGGGACGACATAAATACACATCCACTGGTCGTGAGGGACGACATAAATACACATCCACTGGTCGTGAGGGACGACATAAATACACATCCACTGGTCGTGAGGGACGACATAAATACACATCCACTGGTCGTGAGGGACGACATAAATACACATCCGCTGGTCGTGAGGGACGACATAAATACACATCCACTGGTCGTGAGGGACGACATAAATACACATCCACTGGTCGTGAGGGACGACATAAATACACATCCGCTGGTCGTGAGGGACGACATATATGCGCAAACCACGCAAAAGATGGGATGTTAATGAGTGTCTGATGCATTTGAATGCAGCACGCTCCTGTCACGTGAAATACGACCAACTTGCAACAGTTATTAATAAACAAATTTATTTGAGAGCTCATTGATTGGTTGTTGCAAGGCAAGCAGGTGTCTATCCATCATTGCACATGTTTCTGGTAAACAAACGCTTCTTCAGTGAATTATTAATACCTTGTTCAGGGCAACATGCTTTACGTATTTTACGAGGCTTGGTGACTTACTCTTCGCAATCACTTGGGTGCCTCCCAGCTTTTGTCTGCGGTCCACGTTGCTCATGTTTTCAGTTTTCTGTTTTGTGGTTATCTGTGTTTGTCTTCATTCTTGTGTCTTGTGCACAGCGTTTCCTATGTCTGTGGATTGTGCATTCGTGAGTGTTCCTTCGGTTTTCTCTAACGTTTATTTATAGTAAGAATCTGACAAATTTTATCACGTTGATGACGTAATTGTGTAAGTCGAACTTACTCACTATTTATTTGTGGTTATGTTTTTACTCAAATACACGATCATTGCCCTATAGTAATTATGTTACTATCAAATAAAATCCAATTTATATTGCATGAGTAGGAAACAAGAAGGTTTAGCGTGGGTCTCTCTGATAGTATCAATAGCACGAAATGGATCGGCAATATCAACATAAGAACTTAATTAGTAAGCCTGAGTGTTAAAACTTTTTTTTTTCAATTAAATTAATACTAATTTTAACACATGTATCTAATTTAATGCCCACGACGGTTTTCTGGAATAACATTTATCGAGTACACTCATGATCAAAACGATTGGAAAGCCCAAAAATAATTTGTAAAGTTTCACGGAGCCAGAAAACCAAAGGGCATAAACAGGTTATCCAAAATAAGAGAAGTTTACATATGTATTAAGAAGTGAATCATACTTTTGATAATAATAGCATTTATTTGGGAGCTGTAAATTTTATTAATGCATAGATCTTATAGACCATGTCAATGCCACAACGCTGACCATTGTTCAAGTGATACCCTCGGAGATTAATAGTTCACAAACCTTATATACCATGTGAGTGCAGTAACACTGACTACTGTACAGATGATGCCCCGGGGACTAATAGTTCACAAAACATGCCAGTGCAGTAACACCGAATGCTGCAGTACAGATGATGCCCCGGGACTAACGTTCACCAACAAAGGTATCGACTCGGTGACAGTAATTAACATTAAAACGTGGATATCTAATTTAGAGCAATCGACACAGTTCTATAATAACCTTCGTCAGAACACAGTTCTATTATAACCTTCATCAGGACACAGTTCTATAATAACCTTCGTCAGAACACAGTTCTATTATAACCTTCGTCAGGACACAGTTCTATAATAACCTTCGTCAGAACACAGTTCTATTATAACCTTCGTCAGGACACAGTTCTATAATAACCTTCGTCAGGACACAGTTCTATAATAACCTTTGTCAGAACACAGTTCTATAATAACCTTCGTCAGGACACAGTTCTATAATAACCTTCGTCAGAACACAGTTCTATTATAACCTTCGTCAGGACACAGTTCTATAATAACCTTCGTCAGGACACAGTTCTATAATAACCCTCGTCAGAACACAGTTCTATTATAACCTTCGTCAGGACACAGTTCTATAATAACCTTCGTCAGGACACAGTTCTATTATAACCTTCGTCAGGACACAGTTCTATAATAACCTTCGTCAGGACACAGTTCTATAGTAACCTTCGTCAGGACAGAGTTCTATAATAACCTTCGTCAGGACATAGTTCTATAATAACCTTCGTCAGGACACAGCTCTATAATAACCTTCGTCAGAACACAGTTCTATAATATCATTCGTCAGGACACAGTTCTATAATAACCTTCGTCAGGACACAGTTCTATAATAACCTTCGTCAGGACACAGTTCTATAATAACCTTCGTCAGCTCATAATCAAAGAATTGGAAGGTCAAATAATTTAAAGAATTTCAAGGTCATACAATTTGTTCTATACTTTGTTGCAACAACTTTACTTTTTTCATAAAAACATGTTTTAAGCTTGGAAAGTCTAGCATAACTTATTATGCAATATTAATACGGTTTTGTAGGATTAGGTTTATGGTGCTTAACGCTACTTTCAACAATATTTCAGTTATATCCTGGTGGTCAGTTTTATTGGTTGAAGAAAACGGAGTACTCAGAGAAAACCGCCGATTTGCCGCAGGTCACTGATAAACTTGATCACATAATGTTGTATCGAGTACACCTCGCCTGAAACATGATATTTCTCTTCGTAAGATAATAGCAAATTAAATTCAAATTAATTAAAGTAATCAGCTATTACATACATTTGAATTTTTAAGTTATTTTCCCTTCAATACACCCACTTTTACCCAAGACAATGACCTATATTAAAATGTCTTACCCAAGCCAGGAAATTGATAATATATTCAAGTGAGCTACATACATTCATAGGTGGCATATATTAGCTATTTCGTGAATACTAGTTCGTTAGGGGATGCTGGACAGATATAACTAATTAACAGAAAAAACAACATGCTGAGTACCAGACTAGTTTGTTGGGGGATGCTAGACAGATATAACTAATTAACAGAAAAAGCATGCGCACTAAATTAAATAGCTACATTTTTACTACCATGGATAGGTTTCTGGAAACTGTAATATTTGAGGTGGGTATCGTAGAGAGAACAAACGTTAACGGTGTTCGGCCTATGGTCAGAAGTCATCGTAGAGAGAACAAACGTTAACGGTGTTCGGCCTATGGTCAGAAGTCATCGTAGAGAGAACAAACGTTAACGGTGTTCGGCCTATGGTCAGAAGTCATCGTAGAGAGAACAAACGTTAACGGTGTTCGGCCTATGGTCAGAAGTCATCGTAGAGAGAACAAACGTTAACGGTGTTCGGCCTATGGTCAGAAGTCATCGTAGAGAGAACAAACGTTAACGGTGTTCGGCCTATGGTCAGAAGTCATCGTAGAGAGAACAAACGTTAACGGTGTTCGGCCTATGGTCAGAAGTCATCGTAGAGAGAACAAACGTTAACGGCGTTCGGCCTATGGTCAGAAGTCATCGTAGAGAGAACAAACGTTAACGGCGTTCGGCCTATGGTCAGAAGTCATCGTAGAGAGAACAAACGTTAACGGTGTTCGGCCTATGGTCAGAAGTCATCGTAGAGAGAACAAACGTTAACGGTGTTCGGCCTATGGTCAGAAGTCATCGTAGAGAGAACAAACGTTAACGGTGTTCGGCCTATGGTCAGAAGTCATCGTAGAGAGAACAAACGTTAACGGTGTTCGGCCTATGGTCAAAAGTCATCGTAGAGAGAACAAACGTTAACGGCGTTCGGCCTATGGTCAGAAGTCATCGTAGAGAGAACAAACGTTAACGGTGTTCGGCCTATGGTCAGAAGTCATCGTAGAGAGAACAAACGTTAACGGTGTTCGGCCAATGGTCAGAAGTCATCGTAGAGAGAACAAACGTTAACGGTGTTCGGCCAATGGTCAGAAGTCATCGTAGAGAGAACAAACGTTAACGGTGTTCGGCCTATGGTCAGAAGTCATCGTAGAGAGAACAAACGTTAACGGTGTTCGGCCTATGGTCAAAAGTCATCGTAGAGAGAACAAACGTTAACGGTGTTCGGCCTATGGTCAGAAGTCATCGTAGAGAGAACAAACGTTAACAGTGCTCGGCCTATGGTCAGAAGTCATCGTAGAGAGAACAAACGTTAACGGTGTTCGGCCTATGGTCAGAAGTCATCGTAGAGAGAACAAACGTTAACGGTGTTCGGCCTATGGTCAGAAGTCATCGTAGAGAGAACAAACGTTAACGGTCAGAAGTCAATGAGTTCAATTATTATAAAATCATCAACAACTGTACATTTAATAGACCATTTGTATATTCCCAACTTGATTCTAAGATTACACGATTTTGACATTTTTATTATTCGAGTTATTTTCCTTACGAAAAACAAAATGGTTCCGTTCTACATAAACGCTAGAGAAAACCGAAGGTCAAATCAAGAATGGACAATCCAGAGGCACTGGCAACAGACAGGACAAAGAATCTGAGCATAATTTCTTGCAATTTATAGATATTTCAAGCTTGTAAAAATCAGAGGTTATTTGTATAGCAAGGGACAACTTTACTACAAGTCGTGAAAGCATTTAAAAATTATACAGAATATGAAGTACATGTTATTTTCGTTGAACACTATTGTCCACCTTAAGGGGAAGTAACTGCTTCAAAAGCGTAGTTTTAGAAACTGCTTACCATTTGCGAGCACCTGCGTTCGCCTCCGGTTTTTGATTGGAAAAAGTACAAATTATATGGAATATAAATAGAAAACAAAATCGGGTAATGTCTAGTCCTATTTTGAATATCCTTATCAGTCCATAATTAAACATAAAATGCAAAAATGACAAGATAACGGTTTTGTTGTATAAACCTAAATAATCACATTTTTAACACTTATAGACGGACTTTAATGACTTCATACAGAGATTTGTAATTTCAATAATATACCCATTGGTGTTTTGACATCTGTTATAATTTTCCGTTCAAAAACAGAAGTCTATGATATTAACACAACTCCGGGATACTAATGTATTTCTTAATGTAAACGGCAGAGAAAACCGAAAGGAGTAATCAAAAATGGATAATCCAAAGACAAAGGCAATTAATGCATACATTTTCTTACCTAAAACAACGTCGTTGCTCGTTATGGTTTCAATTTACTATAGTGTAGTTATATAGGCAGAGCTACGTTTAACACCCGTCACCTTCTGCACGACTAACAGCATGTGACGGAAAATCACTATAAGTTGTGTAAGTTACAATTCAAAAGTGTTGACAAAAGAAAAATATATTAAAACAGTAATGGTAGACAATATAAACAACCACAAAAATACAAGACACTCCTGTAGTAAACTAGCTAACCTCAAACAGGGGAGTATGTTCCTGCTTTAGGAACCGGTGTCCATTTATGGCTATGCAAAACAAACAACAAGCACCCCCCCCCCCCCCCCACTCCCTCCCCATATTAAATGGTCGTTCGTATATATTATACAGTCTAATTAACCTCAGCCAAAGCAATCAATTGTTTCTATGGCAACTGAAGTTGTTGTGAGTTAGATCCATGTCAAACATGAACGTCACAAAGACCAGGGTGACTTCCGGAATGGTAGAATATTCCTGCTCTATTAGTGGTACCCATCGTGTCTCTCTTGTTAAACATTTTGCGATATGTCATGAAGAAAGTCAGGATAAACTGTTCAGTGGCTTGGATCATGTCTGTGCCATGCTGTATCTACAAATTCACCTAAATTGTCTCACCAAGGATATAGCTGAAATAGTGTTGAGAAGTGACGTTAAACAACATTAACCCAGCCTCCATTCTACCCACAATTATCACTATGGCAATATTCCCCACCTTGTCATTAGTCTTTTGTGTTGGTTAATATACAGAATATATTATTTTACCGTTCTAATTCGTCTCTCTATCTAACAATAATGTTATTCAATAAATTATTCATTCTATTATTATATAAAATGAAGAGACATTAAACTTATAAATATGATTACAGTCCTTCATTCGTGATCTCTTAGACGTATATTTTATTTATTTGATGACAGCAGACGTCGGGGAATAAGTGAGTGTGTAGATCCTACAGATTCAAAAGAATACTAAAAGTTGATTTGTAACTTGTAACTAATTGTCTCGTACCCATGTGTTGTTAATTTCAACCATTGATGCAAATCTCGCGGGAAATTAATACGACATATTGCTAAACAAAAATCAAATCGGTATTTGTAGAAGTGACATCCATGGGCTTGGTGTTTTTGTGACTAGTACAGTTATTTAATCGTATCGGTGATGTAATATGGTTAACGTCCTTGTTTCGAGTGTGGTTTGTTTTTTCGTGAATTCGAACCCCGATCAGGTCAAACCAAAGACTATGGAATTGGTATTTACGGATTCTATCCTAAGCACACAACATTAAGAAATAAGAGGAAAGATTTGTTGGCTCGAAATCAAGACAATGTCTGCACAGGAACTGTTGTTTCAATAAGATAGAAATCAAGACAATGTCTGCACACGAACTGTTGTTTCAATAAGATAGAAATCAAGACAATGTCTGCACACGAACTGTTGTTTCAATAAGATAGAAATCAAGATAATGTCTACACAAGAACTGTTGTTTCAATAAGATAGAAATCAAGATAATGTCTACACAAGAACTGTTGTTTCAATAAGATAGAAATCAAGATAATGTCTACACACGAACTGTTGTTTCAATAAGATAGAAATCAAGATAATGTCTACACAAGAACTGTTGTTTCAATAAGATAGAAATCAAGATAATGTCTACACAAGAACTGTTGTTTCAATAAGATAGAAATCAAGATAATGTCTACACAAGAACTGTTGTTTCAATAAGATAGAAATCAAGATAATGTCTACACAAGAACTGTTGTTTCAATAAGATAGAAATCAAGATAATGTCTACACAAGAACTGTTGTTTCAATAAGATAGAAATCAAGATAATGTCTACACAAGAACTGTTGTTTCAATAAGATAGAAATCAAGATAATGTCTACACAAGAACTGTTGTTTCAATAAGATAGAAATCAAGATAATGTCTACACAAGAACTGTTGTTTCAATAAGATAGAAATCAAGATAATGTCTACACAAGAACTGTTGTTTCAATAAGATAGAAATCAAGATAATGTCTACACAAGAACTGTTGTTTCAATAAGATAGAAATCAAGATAATGTCTACACAAGAACTGTTGTTTCAATAAGATAGAAATCAAGATAATGTCTACACAAGAACTGTTGTTTCAATAAGATAGAAATCAAGATAATGTCTACACAAGAACTGTTGTTTCAATAAGATAGAACTATCAGTAAATAGACAAGAAACTGATAGTATAATGGCCAAAATAAATAAAGATAGTGATCAACAAAACGGTACACAGAAAACTAAAGATTGCGCAACACGAATCCCACAACAATCATGTAGTATCTGCTACCTCTCTAATGAGTAAACACAAAGACGGGTAACCTAAACGGTATTGCTAACTGGAAGCTGTTGTAAATTAATATTTACGTGTAAAAAGCGTGATATTCTCTAAACACGAGGCATTTCATAAGGCACGTGGTATGTTTGATTCGTCCTGTACAACGACAAGATGTCCCTCTAGATGGCGCGGGAGTCGGGATTGCTCGCGATATTCCAAGCACCGGAGAAACTTTGTATTATTTCTATATCCCAGCATTCCATGTCACTATAAAAGGACAAACGATTAATTACCGTTTGACTAAATGGACATACACTCTCTAAATGGTTTCTTCTATGTCGGGGATGTTATATTGACCTTTGTCTGACCTTTGATTTACGGCTTCTGATTGCCTCTTTGGTATCTTTAATCTTTTCATGGTATATCCGCTAATAAGTACCATAATACTACTGACCAAATTATTTAATAATAGCATGCATTAATTATGTTGTGATGAAAGGAAGAATTATACATTATATACATAATAAGCTTTAAAGCAAATATCTATAATTATAACAGAAGTTAGAATTAATAGCTAATGCAGACATGGTAATAATCCTTTTCATTATATATAGAAGAATAAAAATAAATAAATGGCAACGTTTCCGTCAAACAGAATCAATTTTTAGAAGATTTACTTGTCAACCTATTCCGTGTTATACATGTAAAAGCATACAGATTGAGTATTATTTAACGAGACGAGAGGAGTTTTAAAATGAAAAAAAAACTACAACCGTCAAAACTGTTCAAAAACCCAAATCGGTAACCCGTAGACATATAAGCAATTTTTTTCTGGTCTTGGAACAGGTAATCCAATAAAGACGTGGCGGAGTTAAGCTAGGTTATGGACACAAATCTCTTTATTAGAAATCAATTGAAGAAAAATTGCAAAACAAAAACATTTCAAATTCAAATCATCTGATTTTGATTTCCCGGAGAAAACAGTGCTCCCCTTTATAAAAATTAATTCTAATACAATTTGTTTGTATCGTCTGATTTAATTGGTTGCTATTCTACGTAAAATTCCCAATCTACCAGTCTTTAGGTAATTTCAATTTGCGACCGTAAAACCGACGATTTACGTCCACAAATCTTAAAATGCAATACAGTTATCTCATAAGTGATCGGTCCTTTAAATAGAGCAGCTGCTACATCCCTTCCCCATTTTACCACGGAACTTATTTTCATTTATACAACACTATATCACTATATTAATTCACAATACAACACGATAACAATAATTTAATGCACAGCATGTTGACTTTTAATGGGTTTCTGTTTTAGCCATTACCGCATCTGTGTAACTCATACTTGGCTTCAGAGAAGTAGTTTTAACAATACTAACCATACAATAATCATGGGAGGAAAGTACATAACCTAGAACATCTCCTTTAATCATTATTCATGTTGTATCAAAATTATCTCCTTCAACACCGGATTACAACATGTTCATGTTTTTTTTTTTGTATCAAGGTTGTAAAATTTATGTTGCTCGTAAATTGTAATATTTGCAAGAAAGCGGTTTTTTTTCTAAAATAGTTACATATATGTTGTTTGTAGATTGTATTTCTTGGGAGAAAGCGTTTTTTTCTAAGTTCGTTACAGCGTTAGCATTTTTGGTATTTAAAGCCACGTTCAACAATATGTTTGTTATATCGTGACGGTAAGATGGCTACATTATATATCTTCCTGGTTTTATTTTTATCAAGGTTGTATAATTTATGTTGCTCGTAGATTGCATAACTTTCATGAAAGCGGGGTTTTTTTCTAAGATGGTTTCATATATGTTCATGTATTTATCAAGGTTGTATAATTTATGTTGCTCGTAGATTGCATAACTTGCAAGAAAGCGTTTTTTTTTTCTAAGATGGTTACATACATGTTCATGTATTTATCAAGGTTGTATAATTTATGTTGCTCGTAGATTGTATTACTTTCAAGAAAGCGGGTTTTTTCTAAGATGGTTACATATATGGTCATGTTCATGTTTTGTTTTATAAAGGTTGTATAATTTATGTTGCTCGTAGATTGTGTGTGTTGTAAGAAAGCGGTTTTTTATAAGATCGTTACATATATGTTCATGGTTTTTTTTTTTTATCAAGGCTATATAATTTATATTTGACTTTGACTTTGAGCGTACCTGTTGAAGGTTATTCCAGAAACGCGTCGTGCGCACTAAATTTGATATCTACGTTTTAATTTTGTTGCTCGTATATTGTATTACTTGCAGGAAAGCGGTTTTTTCTAAGATTGTTCAATATATGTTCATGGTTTTTTTTCTACGATGGTTCAATATATGTTCATACCGACGATACAATTGTCAACATAAACAAGATAGAAGGAAGAACAATGATCTACAGATCACTACACAGAAAATTAATGATTGAGTAATAATAACCCCTCTGTATACCGGGGATGAACTTAGGTGTTCTCGAATGGTAGGCAATAATAACCCCTCTGTATACCGGGGATGAACTTAGGTGTTCTCGAATGGTAGGCAATAATAACCCCTCTGTAAACCAGGGATGAACTTATGTGTTCTCGAATGGTAGGCACTAATAACTCCTCTGTAAACCGGGGATAAACTTAGGTGTTCTCGAATGGTAGGCAATAATAACTCCTCTGTATACCGGGGATGAACTTAGGTGTTCTCGAATGGTAGGCAATAATAACCCCTCTGTATACCGGGGATGAACTTAGGTGTTCTCGAATGGTAGGCAATAATAACCCCTCTGTAAACCAGGGATGAACTTATGTGTTCTCGAATGGTAGGCACTAATAACTCCTCTGTAAACCGGGGATAAACTTAGGTGTTCTCGAATGGTAGGCAATAATAACCCCTCTGTAAACCAGGGATGAACTTATGTGTTCTCGAATGGTAGGCAATAATAACTCCTCTGTAAACCGGGGATAAACTTAGGTGTTCTCGAATGGTAGGCAATAATAACCCCTCTGTAAACCGGGGATAAACTTAGGTGCTCTCGAATGGTAGGCAATAATAACCCCTCTGTAAACCAGGGATGAACTTATGTGTTCTCGAATGGTAGGCAATAATAACTCCTCTGTAAACCGGGGATAAACTTAGGTGTTCTCGAATGGTAGGCAATAATAACCCCTCTGTAAACCGGGGATAAACTTAGGTGTTCTCGAATGGTAGGCAATAATAACTTCTCTGTAAACCGGGGATAAACTTAGGTGTTCTCGAATGGTAGGCAATAATAACCCCTCTGTAAACCGGGGATAAACTTATGTATTCTCGAATGGTAGGCAATAATAACCCCTCTGTAAACCGGGGATAAACTTAGGTGTTCTCGAATGGTAGGCAATAATAACCCCTCTGTAAACCGGGGATGAACTTAGGTGTTCTCGAATGGTAGGCAATAATAACCCTCTGTAAACCTGGGATGAACTTAGGTGTTCTCGAATGGTAGGCAATAATAACTCCTCTTTAAACCGGGGATGAACTTAGGTGTTCTCGAATGGTAGGCAGTTCCTGCTTCACTAGTCGCCCGTTGAGTTACAATTGTTAACACTCTGGTGATAACTCATGAAAGAGTAAAGACGGGATTGTGACTCATGAAAGAGTAAAGACGGGATTGTGACTCATGAAAGAGTAAAGACAGGATTGTGACTCATGAAAGGGTAAAGACGGGATTGTGACTCATGAAAGAGTAAAGACGGGATTGTGACTCATGAAAGAGTAAAGACGGGATTGTGACTCATGAAAGAGTAAAGACACGAGTGTGACTCATGAAAGAGTAAAGACGGGAGTGTGACTCATGAAAGAGTAAAGACGGGATTGTGACTCATGAAAGAGTAAAGACGGGATTGTGACTCATGAAAGGGTAAAGACGGGATTGTGACTCATGAAAGAGTAAAGACGGGATTGTGACTCGTGAAAGAGTAAAGACGGGATTGTGACTCATGAAAGAGTAAAGACACGAGTGTGACTCATGAAAGGGTAAAGACGGGAGTGTGACTCATGAAATGAAAGAGTAAAGACGGGATTGTGACTCATGAAAGAGTAAAGACGGGATTGTGACTCATACAAACAGAACATATCACGTGGTCATCTGTCACAGACAAATTCCGTCATGTAAGCTATAAGACATGATTTCTCTGCATTACTCTGTATGTAAAAGTGCACAAAGAAGTACGACTATTGTATATCAATACATACATGTATAGTTTGAACTAAATATAGTATTTACATCAGATTTTACATATTCTCTCTATTTATATTAGATTTTATATATTCTCTCTGTTTGCTTGACTCGCAAGTTTAAAATGCGAATAAGGAATTATTATTATTATAATAATTATCATTATTATTATTATTATAACAATTATCATTATTATTATTATTATTATTATTATTGTTGTTATTATTATTATTATTATAGGTTGGGAACATTTTAACCTGTATAAGTAATAATTATATATTTCCTACTTTGATTTGTATAAACAAACTCTTAGCATCTTAAAGAGCAATAATTTTCACAATTCTTAATTTATTTATTCATTGTTAAATACATGTTAGATAATCAATTAAATAATAATTTTTGATTCGTAAACAGAAAGTAAACATGCGGGTAATTTTCGTGTTAATTTTCAGCAATTAAATCTATTCTTTTGTAATAAATCCTCGTTTTCTAGTGAAAAAAACCCACGTTATAATGAAAAAAAAACATGGCAACTGTATAGTTGTGAACTTTGTCATTTTAATGTTCAAATTGGGAGATAAACAAGGGTTTTCTTTCTCATTCAATCAATAACGACAAACAGTATAAAATATCAGATGTATTCTAATTGCACATTTTAAATCTAATTGCAATATTTAGGATTGTCGGTTTAGCATTTACAGATAATTAATTGTGTTCTTTTAAATGTCACGTTTACAAAGATGTAAACATCAATGGATCCATTAACTAAAGTATTAATATGCATGGCCTTATCATCTTTACCCGGAACACACTTAAATATAATAAATTGTCATCGCAACAACGGTCAATGAGTGAGATTGTGGTTCAACACCAAATGAGCAGTATTTCATCTAAATCATGGCGAGAACAAGTTATATTTCCATCAGATGATGATATTGATGTCCGCCTTGCTCTAGACCAATACATGTTGTTGAATGTATATGGTGCTAGCGCACTACAACGACAGTTCGTGGGTAGAAATATCATTCCGTCTGATTCCGAGCAACTAGTTTATGGTATTAGTCCTTGATGTTGCGTGCTTTACGCAGAATCAGCAAATTCCAATTTTATTGACTTAGATTTGAGGCTACCGTGTAGTTGTATAAGTTATCTACGTGTCTACTCGTGGGCATTGAGATTGTACCACCCTGAAGCACTTCTGTATAGCCTGAGGCGAAGCCGAAGGCTGTACAGTGGTGATGAAGGGTGGTACAATCTCAATGCCCTTGGGTAGACACGTAGATAACGATTTTATCCCCGGTTTGAAAACAAAAACGGATTTTTAATGGATTTTCTCGTTCTTTTTGTAACATAATCGTAACGTTTTTGTACTTGTGGACTAAAATTCCATAGCTCAGGTGAAAATTTGGGAGCATTTTGACAAAGTGTAGGGACCTTTGGCATCACCCTACAGTTAACAAATTTTTAACGTTTTTCAGTCTTTTTTTTTGTAATTTAATTTCTTGTATTTTTCGCGTATTGTCACGTGGATAGTATTACATTATTCATGACGTCACTAGTAAAGGACGAAGTCCTTCTAACGGTAAGCTGTCCGATTTTTCCTTCTGTATTGATAGCCAAAAATCTGCTCACCAGAAGTTTAAAAAATAGATCAATTGATAATTTAGAAACGCAAATGAAAAATTCCCAATTCTTTGATTATTTACTCTATGCAAAATCGAAATAAACTTTTAATAAAATTCTAATACAAAAATCTCATTCTACGAAACTCCCGACAGGAAGAGCGGCGTAGGTAAAATGAACGCCATAACAAATCGGCTACACAATTCATTCAAAATAAAAGATAATAGTCTCACCGGACGCAATTACGAAAGAAATAAAAAGTATGTCCCCTAATTGTCCCTTCAAAACATGAATTAAAAAAATGCTTTTATAAATAGATACCCCGCTAAATTACTCGTGTTTTTTGCAGAAAATTATTCATACGCAGTTGTTGAAAGTTGCAGACGACGGGTTTTCATATTTGTAAACAGAAAACGATCGACAATTGCACTTGGAATCTATCGCTAAAATTCATTGAGGTACGCATATTTTGTTATCTTATGCCTGTAACTGGAAAGAATATGATCATTTGGTTCTATGCATATGTAGAACACATTGAAATTAAAACAAAAACAGTCAATATAATACATTTTCCTTACCTTGATCTATCCCAAAATGTCAAAATCCGTGATGTACCTCATTCATTGAAGAGTCCAAGGAATTCCGAATGCAAACTGGCACACATTTATGGTATGAATAAAGGAAAGGTTTTTATGTCATATGTATTATATACAAATAGATATGTGAACGTAAATGAATGAATGCTCTTTCAATTTTAACCGTTGTCATTAAATAATTTACACTAGAAAGGTTATTATGATGTCGTTCGAAATTGTGTCCGGATCTAGGTCACAGAGTGACTAGAACGGGGTCATGAAAATCTGTTCTAAGTTAAAACCCGTAACAATGCATTGAATAATATATGGGCTATGATTCAAAAGGAACATTGGTGTTTAATCTGAAATATGAACATGCAATCAGCTTCATCAATTTGGTCAAATTTATAAATTATTATCAAATACCACGGTCAATATCATCGAAATTGTTTGTAATTGCGTCCGGTGAGGCTAACGTGTACGGATCATCGTATTATTGAAATTTTAGGACTTCGTCCTTCAAAAAACAGGTTGCCTGTCTCATATTAGTAGGACCGAGAATTCTATTAATAGAAGATATGTGTCGTACATAATGACGTCACTAGTAGTAGCACCGAAAATTCTATTAATAGAAGATATGTGTCGTACATATTGTGGGTGGTATTATAGTAAAACAAATTATTATCAAATGCCACGGTCAATATCATCGAAATTGTTCGTAATTGCGTCCGGTGAGGCTAACGTGTACGGATCATCGTATTATTGAAATTTTAGGACTTCGTCCTTCAAAAAACAGGTTGCCTGTCTCATATTAGTAGGACCGAGAATTATATTAATAGAAGATATGTGTCGTACATAATGACGTCACTAGTAGTAGCACCGATAATTCTATTAATAGAAGATATGTGTCGTACATATTGTGGGTGGTATTATAGTAAAACAAATAAAGAATTGATGTGAAAACAATGAGAAATGATTTTAAAATGATTGTATTCAAACAATTGATCATTTCTATAAAGACACAAAATGAAAACAAAATCAAAGTTTCATGTAGCGCGAATCAACAAAATGTTACACTACATGTTAAACATGACCATCAATACTGTAGGAACTTTAAATCTCTCAACATAACTTGGTGCATTGTTTGTTTTCTCTGCATTTATTGAGATGCTTGGTTATTTTTTAAGAAATACGTCCTCCATTCTCCATGTTGAATGCAAAACTCTTTGAGATTGTTTACGTTTTACACCATCTTTACATCATGTATAGCAACGTAAAGACCCCAGTGACGTTACCAGCCGGTAGCATGGGTTTTGTACCAACGGATCACCGACCAATCAAAAGCCGACATTGTTATCAAGCCGGGGATAGCCAAATATGTACATGAAACCCTACTATATATCCTCATCTTTTGAGTTTTGTTATTTGTCCTATTATGTGTCTTTACGTTGTGAGTTCTGTGTTGTGTTGTCCATGACTACCGCATGCAAACGATGTTCGGTTTTTCTTTACCTCCAGCTGTTTGTAGGAGTTTATTTACGTTATCTATGTTTGTTGGCGTATAGTGGTGTCCAACACATATTGTATTGTGGTTTTCCTTTTCTTCCGTAAATGGCCGTTTTCGGGTGAAGACGACCGAAGTAAGACGAGTCCACGTGCACTCGTCTTTACTCGTTGTGACATCCAATCAGAACGCCTCTAACAAGAAAAAAAATCGTTTAAATATATACCCTAAGCCGGGAATGTCACATTATATACCCTGTCTGATAGCTGAATAACAGATATATTACGGAATTAACCATTGGTTTTTTTCAATTACAGACTCCAACCGTATTAAATATATTTGTGTCTTTTATTTTAATTTTTTCGTATTTCTAGATGTCCTTTTCCGTACCTTTGACGTCATTCTTCAATGACGTTAAAATATGTGTCACGTCATATTTCATGTATGGGGTTTCTCATGAAGGAAAATACTGTACTTTCAACAAAATATTAGTGAGAAAAGCTCAAATATCAGTAGAAAGCTCCTTAGTTTACCAATCGGTGTCATAAAAGTCAATTTTATGTGATGTGTATTTCATAACGCTCAATTTTATGATATTGATCTGATAATTTATGCAAATTAGTTACTGATCAATGGAGGGGGGCTCTAGGAGTTCGCGATAGTGAAAGTTGTTGGTTTACGGAAGAAATAGGTACTTACATGGGTTGTTGGGAAAGCCCGGGTGATCTTCCACTCGTGATAGAAATTTTTGTTTCTTTTCGCTCGTTTCGCTGCGCTCCACTCGCGAAAAGACATAAAATTTCTATCACGAGTGGAAGATCACACGGTCTTTCCCAAGAACGTATGTAAGAACCTATTAGTCTTGCATACCCTATGTTACCAGTTTTCTCTGGATTGCCAATTTTCTCTGACATTTATTGATTGATTTTGTTGTTATGCATGACGAAAAAGACCCAGGATCTAATTCTGTATGTTATTCATTATATCTTTTGCGCCTGAATACAGTTCAAGAAAAGTTTTAAGGTACCAGAGGGGTAATCAAGATTATGTATTTATAACAACGTTGCTCGTTCACCAGTTAAATGTCAGGGTCAACATATTACACGTGGAAAACCTTTATATGGGCGTATCATTAAATTCAATATGTTGGGGTTCATAAAACTATTTTAACTTCTGCCATTTGTTTTTATTGAAATGCCAGTTGCACGTATCAAGCTAGTAAAGTGGGAAGTCGTGTTTATTTGTTGCAGGTATCGGTTTGACGCCCGTTTTTACAACTGTGCTGACAGGGCGGTATTATTGGTTTTCCATTTTATGTATATTTTCGATTTTGAAGTCATTAAATAAAAATGTTGAAAGACAACGCACAGTAATGTATTTGATCCTGTACTTCATTAATCTTATTTTATTTGTTGTCAATTTCTGAAAAATATCAGAACGAATCTCTTTCAATCAATGATGTCAATCAGTGCAGTAATAAACATTAATATGACTTTGAATGACTCTTTTGTCTAGATGACTTCCGTTCCATTCTTTGACCACATGTGAATTTCACAGAGAAGATTTGACCATGAACTTTTCAATTATGCGTCCTATCAAACGGCATAAATAAGATGGCATGGGCTATCAGTGGAATACAGCTATCCATTAAGAGACATTATACATATACATAATAGTCTTACACGGTCATAAAATGGCAGCCTGTTGTGAAGTAAAAAATCGATAATTATCTAATATTAATTGGGGAAAAGTTCATAATTTCACAGTTGTATTCGGTATTTGTTTGAAATCTTTAAGAAAATTGTATATTTTGGAGCAAATTTTGCATATGAAAGAACTACATGTACCACAATAGTGACATGAACAATACAAAATGTAATGTATAAACAAATAACATCAACAGTGTTTAAGAAGAAAACAACAGCATACAATTCCATAATTGTAGGATTTTCCTTCAATAAGCGCGAACACGAGGCTCTTTTTCCTTTTAATTCCTAACAAATACATATATTTGAATATTGCAATAGGTCGACTATTGTTTACACAGTTTCAGGTAAAATATATTTAGATTAAAAAAATATATCAACAATTCACACAAGTGATTAAAAATCTAACATTCATCTAAAAATAAAACTTAAAATGTTAATTATTGAGTGAAATGTTAATGCCACTTAATTAAATTTTGATAATTGTCAACCAAGGATAACCCATGAAAGCCTTTCAGCTTAATTCCAATGGAGTCATTTACAAATATAGCTAAGTGGGTATTTAATATGTGGGATTGTTTTAAACCACCAGTTAAATGATATTAGTGAGAGATCGCCCTCGTTTCTTTAATTATTATTAATAGGTTTTGTATGGAATGTCTTCAATGACTAGCTTCCCTTGTGACATATCTAACAAGATCACAATACTGGGTTAATTCGTGTTCTACCAGAAAATTGACAATGTATTCCTGAACTTCATAATTAAGGAGAAGTTTGAAGATAACGCAGAGGCAATCAGAATCCGTAAATCGAAGAAGAACAGACAACACAATGGCCAATCGAAAAAGGACAAATTGACAAGCAACGATCTACAAATCATACACTTAAAGCTAAAGCTCGAGCAGCACGAAGCCCACTAAAAACCGGGGGTGAACTCATTAACATTTTTTTGTCATCTGATTGGTAAATTTTTAAGGCAATTTATTCCTGAACTTGATCATTAAAACATTGTTTGTATTGTGATTGGTAAATTTTTAAGATAAATAGCTTGAACATCATTTTCTAATCAATTATACTTAGGTTAAGAAATGCCATTGATCATTCCATTTGTTACATGTCACTGTTGATAATAGTTTTAATTTGATTTTTAGATCTCCCTGCACGTTATTGTAACAACACGAATTACAACCGTTATCTCCTGATGCGTGTTTTTTAAATTTTTAAATCACGCAAGTGTGTCTTCTATCTAAAGTATTGTGTGTCATATTGACATGTTCCCTGACTAAAATCCATGCCAGATGCATATGGATATGGTATTTCCTAATTGGAACTCTTCCGACAATGTGATATTTTCTAGGGCTTTACCATTTTATTGTCAATGTGTAATTTCGTAGTGTTAATGGCTACTCGATATGTACGTAGTTTTATGTGTATGTTTTATAGATCGTTGTTTGTCATTTTGTCCTTTTTCTTGTGGCCATTGCATTGTCTGTTCTTCTTCGATTTACGGATTCTGATTACCCCTTTTGGTATCTTCAAACTTTTCTTTTGATTAGGCATTACAGATCACTATCATATTTATTTATTTATTTATAACTTTTGTAAATCGCATTGGTTTCAAAATTTAGAAATATTCCTTTAAATTATGGTTTTTCATTAATTTGCTGGATTTAGCCTGGCCGTTGCAAGTTTGCCTCAAAACACCTTGGATAGCAGGCTCTCGTCGATTGCAGATTATAGTGCTGTATCGGTTACACATAGCTGACGATATCAGGCTCACGTCGATTGCAGACTATAAGTGTTGTATCGGTTACACATAGCTGACGATATCAGGCTCTCGTCGATTGCAGACTATAGTGTTGTATCGGTTACACATAACTGACGATATCAGGCTCTCGTCGATTGCAGACTATAGTGTTGTTATCGGTTACACATAACTGACGATATCAGGCTCTCGTCGATTGCAGACTATAGTGCTGTATCGGTTACACATAGCTGACGATATCAGGCTCACGTCGATTGCAGACTATAAGTGTTGTATCGGTTACACATAGCTGACGATATCAGGCTCTCGTCGATTGCAGACTATAGTGCTGTATCGGTTACACAGAGCTGACGATATCAGGCTCTCGTCGATTGCAGACTATAGTGTTGTTATCGGTTACACATAAATGACGATATCAGGCTCTCGTCGATTGCAGACTATAAGTGTTGTATCGGTTACACATAGCTGACGATATCAGGCTCTCGTCGATTGCAGACTATAGTGTTGTATCGGTTACACATAGCTGACGATATCAGGCTCTCGTCGATTGCAGACTATAGTGTTGTATCGGTTACACATAGCTGACGATATCAGGCTCTCGTCGATTGCAGACTATATTGTTGTATCGGTTACACATAGCTGACGATATCAGGCTCTCGTCGATTGCAGACTATAAGTGTTGTATCGGTTACACATAGCTGACGATATCAGGCTCTCGTCGATTGCAGACTATATTGTTGTATCGGTTACACATAGCTGACGATATCAGGCTCTCGTCGATTGCAGACTATAGTGTTGTATCGGTTACACATAGCTGACTATATCAGGCTCTCGTCGATTGCAGACTATAGTGTTGTATCGGTTACACATAGCTGACGATATCAGGCTCTCGTCGATTGCAGACTATAGTGTTGTATCGGTTACGCATAGCTGACGATATCAGGCTCTCGTCGATTGCAGACTATAGTGTTGTATCGGTTACACATAGCTGACGATATCAGGCTCTCGACGATTGCAGACTATAGTGTTGTATCGGTTACACATAGCTGACGATATCAGGCTCTCGTCGATTTCAGACTATAGTGTTGTATCGGTTACACATAGCTGACGATATCAGGCTCTCGACGATTGCAGACTATAGTGTTGTATAGGTTACAAATAGCTGACGATATCAGGCTCTCGTCGATTGCAGACTATAGTGTTGTATCGGTTACACATAGCTGACGATATCTGGCTCTCGTCGATTGCAGACTATAGTGTTGTATCGCTTACTCATAGCTGACGATATCAGGCTCTCGACGATTGCAGACTATAGTGTTGTATCGGTTACACATAGCTGACGATATCAGGCTCTCGTCGATTGCAGACTATAGTGCTGTATCGGTTACACATAGCTGACGATATCAGGCTCTCGTCGATTGCAGACTATAGTGTTGTTATCGGTTACACATAGCTGACGATATCAGGCTCTCGTCGATTGCAGACTATAAGTGTTGTATCGGTTACACATAGCTGACGATATCAGACTCTCGTCGATTGCAGACTATAGTGTTGTATCGGTTACACATAACTGACGATATCAGGCTCACGTCGATTGCAGACTATAAGTGTTGTATCGGTTACACTTAGCTGACGATATCAGGCTCTCGTCGATTGCAGACTATAGTGCTGTATCGGTTACACATAACTGACGATATCAGGCTCTCGTCGATTGCAGACTATAGTGTTGTTATCGGTTACACATAACTGACGATATCAGGCTCTCGTCGATTGCAGACTATAAGTGTTGTATCGGTTACACATAGCTGACGATATCAGGCTCACGTCGATTGCAGACTATAGTGTTGTTATCGGTTACACATAACTGACGATATCAGGCTCTCGTCGATTGCAGACTATAGTATTGTTATCGGTTACACATAGCTGACGATATCAGGCTCTCGTCGATTGCAGACTATAGTGCTGTATCGGTTACACATAGCTGACGATATCAGGCTCTCGTCGATTGCAGACTATAGTGCTGTATCGGTTACACATAGCTGACGATATCAGGCTCTCGTCGATTGCAGACTATAGTGTTGTATCGGTTACACATAGCTGACGATATCAGGCTCTCGTCGATTGCAGACTATAGTGTTGTATCGGTTACACATAGCTGACGATATCAGGCTCTCGTCGATTGCAGACTATAGTGTTGTATCGGTTACACATAGCTGACGATATCAGGCTCTCGACGATTGCAGACTATAGTGTTGTATAGGTTACACATAGATGACGATATCAGGCTCTCGTCGATTGCAGACTATAGTGTTGTATAGGTTACACATAGCTGACGATATCAGGCTCTCGTCGATTGCAGACTATAGTGTTGTATCGGTTACTCATAGCTGACGATATCAGGCTCTCGACGATTGCAGACTATAGTGTTGTATCGGTTACACATAGCTGACGATATCAGGCTCTCGTCGATTGCAGACTATAGTGTTGTATCGGTTACACATAGCTGACGATATCAGGCTCTCGTCGATTGCAGACTATAGTGCTGTATCGGTTACACATAGCTGACGATATCAGGCTCTCGTCGATTGCAGACTATAGTGTTGTTATCGGTTACACATAGCTGACGATATCAGGCTCTCGTCGATTGCAGACTATAGTGTTGTATCGGTTACACATAGCTGACGATATCAGACTCTCGTCGATTGCAGACTATAGTGTTGTATCGGTTACTCATAGCTGACGATATGAGGCTCTCGTCGATTGCAGACTATAGTGTTGTTATTGGTTACACATAGCTGACGATATCAGGCTCTCGTCGATTGCAGACTATAGTGTTGTATCGGTTACACATAGCTGACGATATCAGGCTCTCGTCGATTGCAGACTATAGTGTTTTATCGGTTACACATAGCTGACGAGTGGGGATAGAACTTCACCAACATGTGCATCTGGCACTTTATTGCGCTGGTTATGCTGATAAAATATCAGTTTTTAAATTAGTTTTGCTGTTATGCGTTTTTTTTTATTTGCTGTTATAAACATGAGGCTAATTGTCTCCCCATCAGACGAGAGCTTAGTGTAGGTTTTTAGACAAATGACATCCAAAGAAAATATATAAAACAAGTTTAAAGGTGGTCTTAACCTTAAACAAGCTTGAGGGTAACACAGACACAGTTATCACTTCATGTCACTTCACAGTATCCTGACTCCTATCATTCGCTGCTATGCATTCCTTAATGTTGTGTTAGAAGAGTTTGAAGATACCAAAGTGGCAATCAGAATCCGTATATCGAACAGACATGTCTTATTTACGTTATTTGTGCTTGTTTGCGTATGATGGTGACAAAGACATTGTGTTGTGTTTTTCTTCGTCTTGTGTACCCTGTGTTGCCAGTTTCTCTGCATAGTCCTTTTTCATATTCTCTAACGTATATTTATTACTGTGTGGCTAGCAAATAACCATTTTATAGTCTTGTATTTGACCCCACTGTTGACCACAACAATGGCCTTCAAACCTAGAACTATGAACACAACAAAAGTGGTCAAGTAACAACGTAATGGTAAGCCTAGATATACAGTAAAACTAGTCTTAAAGGATACCTGTATATAACCAACCACTGTCTATAGATACCTGTATATAACAACCACTGTCTATATAGTGCAGTTTCATGTTCTCCCTATAAGGTATAAAATGCATTCAAACTGAACTTGTGTATAAAGGGAAACTGCCCATAAAGTACATATTTTTAGATTCCCTTCATATGCAGGATTGACAGTAATTTATGCCCTTTAATGTTATTGCTCCCAAAAGTTATATTATTGACTTTCTAATCTTTCGATGTTGACCGGATGAAGGTTAGGGTTAGGGTTAGGGTTAGAGCGTACCGGATGAAGGTTAGGGTTAGGGTTAGGGTTAGAGCGTACCGGATGAAGGTTAGGGTTAGGGTTAGGGTTAGAGCGTACCGGATGAAGGTTAGGGTTAGGGTTAGAGCGTACCGGATGAAGTTTAGGGTTAGGGTTAGGGTTAGACCGTACCGGTTGAAGGTTAGGGTTAGGGTTAGGGTTAGAGCGTACCGGATGAAGGTTAGGGTTAGGGTTAGGGTTAGAGTGTACCGGATGAAGGTTAGGGTTAGGGTTAGGGTTAGGGTTAGAGCGTACCGGATGAAGGTTAGAGTTAGGGTTAGAGCGTACCGGATGAAGGTTAGGGTTAGGGTTAGAGCGTACCGGATGAAGGTTAGGCTTAGGGTTAGGGATAGAGCGTACCGATGAAGGTTAGGGTTAGGGTTAGGGTTAGAGCGTACCGGATGAAGGTTAGGGTTAGGGTTAGGGTTAGAGCGTACCGGATGAAGGTTAGGGTTAGGGTTAGGGTTAGAGCGTACCGGATGAAGGTTAGGGTTAGGGTTAGGGTTAGAGCGTACCGGATGAAGGTTAGGGTTAGGGTTAGAGCGTACCGGATGAAGGTTAGGGTTAGAGCGTACCGGATGAATGTTAGGGTTAGGGTTAGAGCGTACCGGATGAAGGTTAGGGTTAGGGTTAGAGCGTACCGGATGAAGGTTAGGGTTAGGGTTATAGCGTACCGGATGAAGGTTAGGGTTAGGGTTAGAGCGTACCGGATGAAGGTTGGGGTTAGGGTTACAGCGTACCGGATGAAGGTTAGGGTTAGGGTTAGAGCGTACCAGATGAAGGTTAGGGTTAGGGTTAGAGCGTACCGGATGAAGGTTAGGGTTAGGGTTAGAGCGTACCGGATGAAGGTCAGGGTTAGGGTTATAGCGTACCGGATGAAGGTTAGGGTTAGGGTTAGAGCGTACCGGATGAAGGGTAGGGTTAGGGTTAGGGTTAGAGCGTACCGGATGAAGGTTAGGGTGAGGGTTAGGGTTAGAGCGTACCGGATGAAGGTTAGGGTTAGGGTTAGAGCGTACCGGATGAAGGTTAGGGTTAGGGTTAGAGCGTACCGGATGAAGGTTAGGGTTAGGGTTAGAGCGTACCGGATGAAGGTTAGGGTTAGGGTTAGAGCGTACCGGATGAAGGTTAGGGTTAGGGTTAGAGCGTACCGGATGAAGGTTAGGGTTAGGGTTAGAGCGTACCGGATGAAGGTTAGGGTTAGGGTTAGAGCGTACCGGATGAAGGTTAGGGTTAGGGTTAGAGCGTACCGGATGAAGGTTAGGGTTAGGGTTAGAGCGTACCGGATGAAGGTTAGGGTAAGGGTTAGAGCGTACCGGATGAAGGTTAGGGTTAGGGTTAGGGTTAGAGCGCACCGGATGAAGGTTAGGGTTAGGGTTAGGGTTAGAGCGTACCGGATGAAGGTTAGGGTTAGGGTTAGAGCGTACCGGATGAAGGTTAGGGTTAGGGTTAGGGTTAGAGCGTACCAGATGAAGGTTAGGGTTAGGGTTAGAGCGTACCGGATGAAGGTTACGCTTAGGGTTAGGGTTAGAGCGTACCGGATGAAAGTTAGGGTTAGGGTTAGGGTTAGAGCGTACCGGATGAAGGTAAGGGTTAGGGTTAGGGTTAGAGCGTACCGGATGAAGGTTAGGGTTAGGGTTAGGGTTAGAGCGTACCGGATGAAGGTTAGGGTTAGGGTTAGGGTTAGAGCGTACCGGATGAAAGTTAGGGTTAGGGTTAGGGTTAGAGCGTACCAGATGAAGGTTAGGGTTAGGGTTAGAGCGTACCGGATGAAGGTTAGGGTTAGGGTTAGGGTTAGAGCGTACCGGATGAAAGTTAGGGTTAGGGTTAGGGTTAGAGCGTACCGGATGAAGGTTAGGGTTAGGGTTAGGGTTAGAGCGTACCGGATGAAGGTTAGGGTTAGGGTTAGGGTTAGAGCGTACCGAATGAAGGTTAGGGTTAGGGTTAGAGAGTACCGGATGAAGGTTAGGATTAGGGTTAGGGTTAGAGCGTACCGGATGAAGGTTAGGGTTAGGGTTAGGGTTAGAGCGTACCGGATGAAGGTTAGGGTTAGGGTTAGGGTTAGGGTTAGAGCGTACCGGATGAAGGTTAGGGTTAGGGTTAGGGTTAGAGCGTACCGGATGAAGGTTAGGGTTAGGGTTAGGGTTAGGGTTAGAGCGTACCGGATGAAGGTTAGGGTTAGGGTTAGAGCGTACGGATGAAGGTTAGGGTTAGGGTTAGAGAGTACTGGATGAAGGTTAGGGTTAGGGTTAGAGAGTACCGGATGAAGGTAAGGGTTAGGGTTAGAGCGTACCGGATGAAGGTTAGGGTTAGGGTAAGGGTTAGAGCGTACCAGATGAAGGTTAGGGTTAGGGTTAGAGCATACCGGATGAAGGTTAGGGTTAGAGCGTACCGGATGAAGGTTAGGGTTAGGGTTAGAGCGTACCGGATGAAGGTTAGGGTTAGGGTTAGAGCGTACCGGATGAAGGTTAGGGTTAGGGTTAGAGCGTACCGGATGAAGGTTAGGGTTAGGGTTAGGGTTAGAGCGTACCAGATGAAGGTTAGGGTTAGGGTTAGAGCGTACCGGATGAAGGTTACGCTTAGGGTTAGGGTTAGAGCGTACCGGATGAAAGTTAGGGTTAGGGTTAGGGTTAGAGTGTACCGGATGAAGGTAAGGGTTAGGGTTAGGGTTAGAGCGTACCGGATGAAGGTTAGGGTTAGGGTTAGGGTTAGAGCGTACCGGATGAAGGTTAGGGTTAGGGTTAGGGTTAGAGCGTACCGGATGAAGGTTAGGGTTAGGGTTAGGGTTAGAGCGTACCAGATGAAGGTTAGGGTTAGGGTTAGAGCGTACCGGATGAAGGTTAGGGTTAGGGTTAGGGTTAGAGCGTACCGGATGAAGGTTAGGGTTAGGGTTAGGGTTAGAGCGTACCGGATGAAGGTTAGGGTTAGGGTTAGTGTTAGAGCGTACCGGATGAAGGTTAGGGTTAGGGTTAGGGTTAGAGCGTACCGAATGAAGGTTAGGGTTAGGGTTAGAGAGTACCGATGAAGGTTAGGGTTAGGGTTAGAGCGTACCGGATGAAGGTTAGGGTAAGGGTTAGGGTTAGAGCATACCGGATGAAGGTTAGGGTTAGGGTTAGGGTTAGAGCGTACCGGATGAAGGTTAGGGTTAGGGTTAGGGTTAGGGTTAGAGCGTACGGATGACGGTTAGGGTTAGGGTTAGAGAGTACTGGATGAAGGTTAGGGTTAGGGTTAGAGAGTACCGGATGAAGGTAAGGGTTAGGGTTAGAGCGTACCGGATGAAGGTTAGGGTTAGGGTAAGGGTTAGAGCGTACTAGATGAAGGTTAGGGTTAGGGTTAGGGTTAGGGTTAGGGTTAGAGCGTACCGGATGAAGGTTAGGGTTAGGGTTAGAGCATAACGGATGAAGGTTAGGGTTAGGGTTAGGGTTAGAGCGTACCGGATGAAGGTTAGGGTTAGGGTTAGGGTTAGGGTTAGAGCGTACCGGATGAAGGTTAGGGTTAGGGTTAGGGTTAGAGCGTACCGGTTGAAGGTTAGGGTTAGGGTTAGAGCGTACGGATGAAGGTTAGGGTTAGGGTTAGAGAGTACTGGATGAAGGTTAGGGTTAGGGTTAGAGAGTACCGGATGAAGGTAAGGGTTAGGGTTAGAGCGTACCGGATGAAGGTTAGGGTTAGGGTAAGGGTTAGAGCGTACCGGATGAAGGTTAGGGTTAGGGTTAGGGTTAGAGCGTACCGGATGAAGGTTAGGGTTAGGGTTAGAGCGTACCGGATGAAGTTTAGGGTTAGGGTTAGGGTTAGACCGTACCGGTTGAAGGTTAGGGTTAGGGTTAGGGTTAGAGCGTACCGGATGAAGGTTAGGGTTAGGGTTAGGGTTAGAGTGTACCGGATGAAGGTTAGGGTTAGGGTTAGGGTTAGGGTTAGAGCGTACCGGATGAAGGTTAGAGTTAGGGTTAGAGCGTACCGGATGAAGGTTAGGGTTAGGGTTAGAGCGTACCGGATGAAGGTTAGGCTTAGGGTTAGGGATAGAGCGTACCGATGAAGGTTAGGGTTAGGGTTAGGGTTAGAGCGTACCGGATGAAGGTTAGGGTTAGGGTTAGGGTTAGAGCGTACCGGATGAAGGTTAGGGTTAGGGTTAGGGTTAGAGCGTACCGGATGAAGGTTAGGGTTAGGGTTAGGGTTAGAGCGTACCGGATGAAGGTTAGGGTTAGGGTTAGAGCGTACCGGATGAAGGTTAGGGTTAGAGCGTACCGGATGAATGTTAGGGTTAGGGTTAGAGCGTACCGGATGAAGGTTAGGGTTAGGGTTAGAGCGTACCGGATGAAGGTTAGGGTTAGGGTTATAGCGTACCGGATGAAGGTTAGGGTTAGGGTTAGAGCGTACCGGATGAAGGTTGGGGTTAGGGTTACAGCGTACCGGATGAAGGTTAGGGTTAGGGTTAGAGCGTACCAGATGAAGGTTAGGGTTAGGGTTAGAGCGTACCGGATGAAGGTTAGGGTTAGGGTTAGAGCGTACCGGATGAAGGTCAGGGTTAGGGTTATAGCGTACCGGATGAAGGTTAGGGTTAGGGTTAGAGCGTACCGGATGAAGGGTAGGGTTAGGGTTAGGGTTAGAGCGTACCGGATGAAGGTTAGGGTGAGGGTTAGGGTTAGAGCGTACCGGATGAAGGTTAGGGTTAGGGTTAGAGCGTACCGGATGAAGGTTAGGGTTAGGGTTAGAGCGTACCGGATGAAGGTTAGGGTTAGGGTTAGAGCGTACCGGATGAAGGTTAGGGTTAGGGTTAGAGCGTACCGGATGAAGGTTAGGGTTAGGGTTAGAGCGTACCGGATGAAGGTTAGGGTTAGGGTTAGAGCGTACCGGATGAAGGTTAGGGTTAGGGTTAGAGCGTACCGGATGAAGGTTAGGGTTAGGGTTAGAGCGTACCGGATGAAGGTTAGGGTTAGGGTTAGAGCGTACCGGATGAAGGTTAGGGTAAGGGTTAGAGCGTACCGGATGAAGGTTAGGGTTAGGGTTAGGGTTAGAGCGCACCGGATGAAGGTTAGGGTTAGGGTTAGGGTTAGAGCGTACCGGATGAAGGTTAGGGTTAGGGTTAGAGCGTACCGGATGAAGGTTAGGGTTAGGGTTAGGGTTAGAGCGTACCAGATGAAGGTTAGGGTTAGGGTTAGAGCGTACCGGATGAAGGTTACGCTTAGGGTTAGGGTTAGAGCGTACCGGATGAAAGTTAGGGTTAGGGTTAGGGTTAGAGCGTACCGGATGAAGGTAAGGGTTAGGGTTAGGGTTAGAGCGTACCGGATGAAGGTTAGGGTTAGGGTTAGGGTTAGAGCGTACCGGATGAAGGTTAGGGTTAGGGTTAGGGTTAGAGCGTACCGGATGAAAGTTAGGGTTAGGGTTAGGGTTAGAGCGTACCAGATGAAGGTTAGGGTTAGGGTTAGAGCGTACCGGATGAAGGTTAGGGTTAGGGTTAGGGTTAGAGCGTACCGGATGAAAGTTAGGGTTAGGGTTAGGGTTAGAGCGTACCGGATGAAGGTTAGGGTTAGGGTTAGGGTTAGAGCGTACCGGATGAAGGTTAGGGTTAGGGTTAGGGTTAGAGCGTACCGAATGAAGGTTAGGGTTAGGGTTAGAGAGTACCGGATGAAGGTTAGGATTAGGGTTAGGGTTAGAGCGTACCGGATGAAGGTTAGGGTTAGGGTTAGGGTTAGAGCGTACCGGATGAAGGTTAGGGTTAGGGTTAGGGTTAGGGTTAGAGCGTACCGGATGAAGGTTAGGGTTAGGGTTAGGGTTAGAGCGTACCGGATGAAGGTTAGGGTTAGGGTTAGGGTTAGGGTTAGAGCGTACCGGATGAAGGTTAGGGTTAGGGTTAGAGCGTACGGATGAAGGTTAGGGTTAGGGTTAGAGAGTACTGGATGAAGGTTAGGGTTAGGGTTAGAGAGTACCGGATGAAGGTAAGGGTTAGGGTTAGAGCGTACCGGATGAAGGTTAGGGTTAGGGTAAGGGTTAGAGCGTACCAGATGAAGGTTAGGGTTAGGGTTAGAGCATACCGGATGAAGGTTAGGGTTAGAGCGTACCGGATGAAGGTTAGGGTTAGGGTTAGAGCGTACCGGATGAAGGTTAGGGTTAGGGTTAGAGCGTACCGGATGAAGGTTAGGGTTAGGGTTAGAGCGTACCGGATGAAGGTTAGGGTTAGGGTTAGGGTTAGAGCGTACCAGATGAAGGTTAGGGTTAGGGTTAGAGCGTACCGGATGAAGGTTACGCTTAGGGTTAGGGTTAGAGCGTACCGGATGAAAGTTAGGGTTAGGGTTAGGGTTAGAGTGTACCGGATGAAGGTAAGGGTTAGGGTTAGGGTTAGAGCGTACCGGATGAAGGTTAGGGTTAGGGTTAGGGTTAGAGCGTACCGGATGAAGGTTAGGGTTAGGGTTAGGGTTAGAGCGTACCGGATGAAGGTTAGGGTTAGGGTTAGGGTTAGAGCGTACCAGATGAAGGTTAGGGTTAGGGTTAGAGCGTACCGGATGAAGGTTAGGGTTAGGGTTAGGGTTAGAGCGTACCGGATGAAGGTTAGGGTTAGGGTTAGGGTTAGAGCGTACCGGATGAAGGTTAGGGTTAGGGTTAGTGTTAGAGCGTACCGGATGAAGGTTAGGGTTAGGGTTAGGGTTAGAGCGTACCGAATGAAGGTTAGGGTTAGGGTTAGAGAGTACCGATGAAGGTTAGGGTTAGGGTTAGAGCGTACCGGATGAAGGTTAGGGTAAGGGTTAGGGTTAGAGCATACCGGATGAAGGTTAGGGTTAGGGTTAGGGTTAGAGCGTACCGGATGAAGGTTAGGGTTAGGGTTAGGGTTAGGGTTAGAGCGTACGGATGACGGTTAGGGTTAGGGTTAGAGAGTACTGGATGAAGGTTAGGGTTAGGGTTAGAGAGTACCGGATGAAGGTAAGGGTTAGGGTTAGAGCGTACCGGATGAAGGTTAGGGTTAGGGTAAGGGTTAGAGCGTACTAGATGAAGGTTAGGGTTAGGGTTAGGGTTAGGGTTAGGGTTAGAGCGTACCGGATGAAGGTTAGGGTTAGGGTTAGAGCATAACGGATGAAGGTTAGGGTTAGGGTTAGGGTTAGAGCGTACCGGATGAAGGTTAGGGTTAGGGTTAGGGTTAGGGTTAGAGCGTACCGGATGAAGGTTAGGGTTAGGGTTAGGGTTAGAGCGTACCGGTTGAAGGTTAGGGTTAGGGTTAGAGCGTACGGATGAAGGTTAGGGTTAGGGTTAGAGAGTACTGGATGAAGGTTAGGGTTAGGGTTAGAGAGTACCGGATGAAGGTAAGGGTTAGGGTTAGAGCGTACCGGATGAAGGTTAGGGTTAGGGTAAGGGTTAGAGCGTACCAGATGAAGGTTAGGGTTAGGGTTAGAGCATACCGGATGAAGGTTAGGGTTAGGGTTAGAGCGTACCGGATGAAGGTTAGGGTTAGGGTTAGAGAGTACTGGATGAAGGTTAGGGTTAGGGTTAGAGAGTACCGGATGAAGGTAAGGGTTAGGGTTAGAGCATACCGGATGAAGGTTAGGGTTAGGGTAAGGGTTAGAGCGTACCAGATGAAGGTTAGGGTTAGGGTTAGAGCATACCGGATGAAGGTTAGGGTTAGGGTTAGAGCGTACCGGATGAAGGTTAGGGTTAGGGTTAGAGCGTACCGGATGAAGGTTAACACAGACACTCGTAGTGCGCACTATATTTGATATTTACCTTTTTCTTCAATACAGAGATATTACCCATAATAATTTCTTTTTTTTACAGAAAAAACCAACAGGATGAATACAGCAAAGAATCTTGGGATAATAACAGTATTTTTAGCATTTCTTGTTCATTTAAATCACGCTAGGAACATACAAATGGACTGCTTGACACTTTGTGCTGAGGGTATTGACTCTCTGAGTTGTGACTGTTACAATAATGACCCATTCAGATACGTAAAACGTGGACTAATCAAGCTACCGTTCAGATATGGTAAAAGAAGTTCTATGGGATATCCTGCAAATACCCAATATTTGAGAAATGGTTTCAGGTATGTGTTAAAATTAATATATTTGTCTGTCGTCATGGCGACTGTTCTATGGGATATCCTGCAAATGCCCAATATTTGAGAAATGGTTTCAGGTATGTGTTAGAATTAATATATTTGTCTGTCGTCATGGCGACTGTTCTATGGGATATCCTGCAAATGCCCAATATTTGAGAAATGGTTTCAGGTATGTGTTAGAATTAATATATTTGTCTGTCTTCATGGCGACTGTTCTATGGGATATCCTGCAAATGCCCAATATTTGAGAAATGGTTTCAGGTATGTGTTAGAATTAATATATTTGTCTGTCGTCATGGCGACTGTTCTATGGGATATCCTGCAAATGCCCAATATTTGAGAAATGGTTTCAGGTATGTGTTAGAATTAATATATTTGTCTGTCCTCATGGCGACTGTTCTATGGGATATCCTACAAATGCCCAATATTTGAGAAATGGTTTCAGGTATGTGTTAGAATTAATATATTTGTCTGTCGTCATGGCGACTGTTCTATGGGATATCCTGCAAATACCCAATTTTTGAGAAATGGTTTCAGGTATGTGTTAGAATTAATATAGTTGTCTGTCGTCATGGCGACTGTTCTATGGGATATCCTGCAAATGCCCAATATTTGAGAAATGGTTTCAGGTATGTGTTAGAATTAATATATTTGTCTGTCCTCATGGCGACTGTTCTATGGGATATCCTGCAAATGCCCAATATTTGAGAAATGGTTTCAGGTATGTGTTAGAATTAATATATTTGTCTGTCGTCATGGCGACTGTTTTATGGGATATTCTGCAAATACCCAATATTTGAGAAATGGTTTCAGGTATGTGTTAGAATTAATATAGTTGTCTGTCGTCATGGCGACTGTTCTATGGGATATCCTGCAAATGCCCAATATTTGAGAAATGGTTTCAGGTATGTGTTAGAATTAATATAGTTGTCTGTCGTCATGGCGGCTGTTCTATGGGATATCCTGCAAATGCCCAATATTTGAGAAATGGTTTCAGGTATGTGTTAGAATTAATATAGTTGTCTGTCGTCATGGCGGCTGTTCTATGGGATATCCTGCAAATACCCAATATTTGAGAAATGGTTTCAGGTGTGTGTTAGAATTAATATAGTTGTCTGTCGTCATGACGACTGTTCTATGGGATATTCTGCAAATACCCAATATTTGAGAAATGGTTTCAGATATGTGTTAGAATTAATATATTTGTTTGTCGTCATGGCGACTGTTCTATGGGATATTCTGCAAATACCCAATATTTGAGAAATAGTTTCAAGTATGTGTTAGTTTTCGGTGTATGTTTTGTAGATCGTTGTTTGTCCTTTTGTACTTTTTCTTTTGGCCATTGTGTTGTCTGTTCGTCTTCGATATACGAATTCTGATTGCCCCTTTGGTATCTTCAAACTCGTCTTAGAATTAATTTGTTTGTCTGTCGTCATGGCGACTGATATATTAAACTTGATGTTGTACTTTCGAAATTCTCGTACCTTTTAATTAGATTGGTTCACTGATCTTTATATTTTTGTTCGCGATATAAAATGACATAATTACAGAGAACTAGTCTACGTTTTTACTTCATGTTGTACTTTCAGAAAACATCTTCTCTTAATTTAAACTGGTTCGCCGATATCTATATTTGTGTATGCAACAAGATATGACATAATTACAGCGAACTAGTCCACTGTGTGAGGACAATGTAATTTATATACGCATATCCATATCATGTATGAGGTTATTATTAGATAATAATATAGGCAATGCGTATTTAAGCTATTAATAATTGTGAATTACTCTTTTTTGTATGTATGTTTGCTTTTTGCCATAACATTTAATAATGGAACATGAACTGCCAACCCTTCCGGAGCAATTGCGTTCATTCCGATTTGTAGTGTGCTTCGTGTTGCTAAATTCTTAGTTTTCTGTGTAATGTTTTGCAGACCATTGCTCGTTCATTTGTCCGTTATCTTATGACCATTATGTTGTCTGTCCTTCTTCGATATACTGCTTCTGATTACCTCTTTGGTATCTTCGATATACGGCTTCTGATTACCTCTTTGGTATCTTCGATATACGGCTTCTGATTACCTCTTTGGTATCTTCGATATACGGCTTCTGATTACCCCTTTGGTGTCTTCGATATACGGTTTCTGATTACCTCTTTGGTATCTTCGATATACGGATTCTGATTACCCCTTTGGTATCTTCGATATACGGCTTCTGATTACCTCTTTGGTATCTTCGATATACGGCTTCTGATTACCTCTTTGGTATCTTCGATATACGGCTTCTGATTACCTCTTTGGTATCTTCGATATACGGCTTCTGATTACCTCTTTGGTATCTTCGATATACGGCTTCTGATTACCTCTTTGGTATCTTCGATATACGGCTTCTGATTACCTCTTTGGTATCTTCGATATACGGCTTCTGATTACCTCTTTGGTATCTTCGATATACGGCTTCTGATTATCTCTTTGGTATCTTCGATATACGGCTTCTGATTACTTCTTTGGTATCTTCGATATACGGCTTCTGATTACCTCTTTGGTATCTTCAAACTGTTTTTCTATCCACTATGCCATCATTTTCCTGTAGCAATCTAAACTCCCACCAATGTGTCCGTTCCAAAGCCACAGTTTTACCTATGTGATATGATATAAATCTTCAGCAAGTTTTCCTTAAGCGAAGTATTTTGAAAGGTAAGCAAACTGGTACATGTATCTTTATCTCAAACCAGTTAATGTAATAATTATTTTTGTGCTTCATACGTTGTAAAGATTGTTATATGCCACTTTTAAACAAAAACATTTTTTTTCTCAAAATTCTTAAAACTACCTTTCATTGGACAATGGATTTTATTTTAAAACTGTTGCTAATCGATTGACCTCAGCTTTTTATATACAAACATATATATCAAGCGTAGTGTGTACGACAAGTGTTTGGAATAACATTCATCAAGTACGATACCAAACTTAGTGTGGACGACAAGTGTTTGGAATAACATTCATCAAGTACGCTCAAAATCAAAATATTAGAAAGCCAAATAATTTAAACGTTTTGGGAGCAAGAAGATCAAAGGGCCTAAACATGATTTTGATGTCTTTTGCCCATTGTATTGTCTGTACTAATTACCATTTGGTATCTTCATTTATTAGTTAAAATTGTCATACTATTATAGAATAAAACTGTAGATGTCTAATTTAGTGTATACATCTCCTTTCTGGTATAACCCGCATCTAAACTCTATAAGACACCATACAAAGAAAGGTACAGAGCGGGATCATCAACTTGTTCGACGAAAGAATTGTCTATTCACCTGACAAAGATTATGTCTGCAGTAAAAGAGGGACAACAGAAATATTGTGAAACTGTTTACTCGCGTAGTGGCATAAATCACATGTGGATTTTGAAAAACTCTAAAGATCTTTTGGATAACCTTAAATCAAGATCTTTCTCTCAGGTATCCTCCATCAAAACTTTTGATTTTTCAACTCTATATACCACCCTACCGCATGACAAATTAAAAACCCGCTTAAAAGAAACAATTCACACAGCTTTCAGTCATAGAAACTATGGCTCAAAATTTGTTGTGTTAGGCTACAATTCCACATATTTTTCAAACAAAATTCAAAAAGGTAAAACATGCTACTCCGAGGAACAAGTGATCAGCATGCTGGAGTTCCTCATCGATAACATATTTGTCTCCATTGGAGGGATACTGTTTCAGCAGGTCGTCGGCATACCAATGGGTACGAATTGTGCTTCTCTTCTAGACAATTTATTTTTATTCTCATATGAGTCCGAGTTTCTTCAAAAGCTTGTAAAAGATAAGAAGATTCATGAGGCTAGAGCCTTTAATTTCACATACAGGTATATTGATGACGTTTTATCTATCAATAATTCTAGATTTGCAGAATTTCTTCCATTGATAGATCCTCCAGAGCTGGAAGTTAAAGAGACCACAGATACCGCTTCGTCCGCATCGTTTTTGGACTTATAACTCGAATTTGACGACAGTGGTCAAATCAGTACTAAAATGTATGATAAACGGGTCGACTTCAATTTTAAAATTATAAATTTTCCAAATATGTGCAGCAATATACCAGCTTCTCCTGCATATGGTGTTTACATCTCGCAATTGATTCGTTATGCAAGGGCCAGTAGCAATTATTCTGATTTCCTGAAACGTCATCTTCATCTGAGAAACAGGCTACTGGACCAGGGCTATAAAAAGACTCGCCTTATTCGATCTCTTAAAAGTTTATATTCCGATACCAAGATCTTGTCGAAATATATTCCGTCTCTGCAGAAAAGATCATAAGCGATGGATTTTCATATAGTGAAAATGTATAAAGATAAGGTGTCAACAAAAATGTCAAAAATATTTGTTTATCAATGTGTGACGTAAAAGTGTCTTTGACATTTACTTCACTGAGTTTGGTGCTGCTTTGAAAACTGTTTTACCTGTTTTGTTCAAGTATTATTATACATACTGTTATAGTGACAGCCGGAGACTTTGATCCGTAATGCAAGGGGGAGGTTTGGCGCTTTAAAATCTGATTCAACCCACCATTTCTTTAGAAATGCCTGTACCAAGTCAGGGTCATTACGATTTTCACAGTTTTCCGGTTGTTGACTGATTTTGTCTGTTTATATACTTATGAGTTTTGACTTTCCCTTTGGAAGATTGTTCGGAGTTCGGTAATTTTGTTATTACCCTTATTATCTGATATAACCTTCATCTGATATAACCTTCATCTGATGAGTGGCAAAGACTGGAAACCAAATAATATAAAAGTTTTGAACAACAACATCAAAGGGCTTGAACATGATAACGTTTGAATTTCATGAGAATTATATTATAATTTGATATCAAGCATTATTCTTGACAAATAAACCACATCACTATCAGTACTGTCAACAAATGTGAACAATTTCCAAACTCGACGAGCGACAATAAATGTCACCGTCCACTCTTTATGCGCTCAATATAAAGTTAATTAAATTATAGGTGTTGCTTGGGAACGGGAGATATGATTTATTGATTAATATATAAAACATTAAATGAATAACAAACAAAAGAGTTGAAGATCTGATTCCCTGATTATATGTTGTGGTAAAAATCAAACACACGATAAAACGTCCGCACACACATTGTTATAAAAGTTCAAAAATAACACATGAATATCGTTAAAACATAAGCCAAATTGATACCATTACACACATATACATAGCCATCCATTCTCATGGCTTGGGACAGACACTTCAGTATAATGTGGGGCAATTAATCAAGTTTTATGGGCTCAAATTTCCCCTTGTAGTACAGTTATCCGGTCATGCAAGTGTTTTCCAGTAAATACAAACTATCACATTGGATGTGAGTCAGAATAACAAACTGGACGACAACACAGAAATCCAGCATTTGTTTGTATCCTATTTCTAATACTCATGCTGCGTTCACACGTAATGTGTTTTCTAATACGTTTCGGATAAAACGTTTTAGTTTGAAATGTTTCAGAAAACGTATTACGTTCACACGGAATTTCTGAAACGTTTCGAAAACGTATTACGTTCACACGGGTTTAATGCTAATAACGTTTTTTATATTTGGAAACTAATTAGCATTTTTTAATTTGTTACAAAATTGTATTAATTGATGGAAATAACTAAAAACACAAAATGGAGGTTAAATATTCTAAAAGACCGATTCCAGACGGGTCCAATTGAACAAAGGTGAGTTTCTGTCATTTTTTGCACACTTTCAGGCTAATATTATTTTTTTACCGGAAAAGAGCGTTCTTCGTCCCAAATCCTTTTGTTACATCAGTATTCTTTAAAATTTGCAAATACGAGTAAAATAATGAATTATTACGTCATTCATCAATGACGTTATAATTAATATCGCAAAATGACATCATTTCACGTAACATCATTCCCAGAAATGGAGAGATCAAAGCCAAATGCTTATTTTTTCAACTATGTTGTATGTTGCTGTCTATGAAAATGCATACTTGTATCAACGAGAAAATTAAAAGGAGGAATAGTGTCCTGAAAATGAGAAGAGAAAGAAGAAGGCACCATATTTTCTTACAAATGAGAAGAGAAAGAAGAAGGCACCAAATGTTCTTACAAATGAGAAGAAGACGGCTTTTGGTAGTATTGCTGATGTTTCTTTTTGCTCAAAAACCTATATCAGAAAGATATGTTTGGAAAAATCACAGATCAACATATGTGTATGAAGCAGCTGTTAATACATAGACAGATAATGACTTGAAACGCCATTCGAGACTTTCAAAAGAAACCTTCGTTTCCATAAAAACCCAACTCGACGTTCACATCACTAAGCAAGATACTGTAATGCGACCAGCTATCCCGTCTGTCAAACGTCTACTGATGACTTTGTGGTATTTAGGGACGCAAGTAGATTTTAGAACTTTGGGGGCTTTGTTTGGAACGGGTAAATCCTCTGTGTGTTCTATAGTTCATGAAGTTTGCAGAGTAATGCGACAAGTCTTAACACAACAATGTATAAAGTTTCCTAATGACAATAACGCACAAGAGATTATCCGTGGATTTTCAAACTTAGGATTCCCGCAAACACTTGGTGCTATCGATGGAACACATATTCCGATTATTTCAACCGGAGAAAACTCTAGTGACGATTACAAATAAGGGTAATAACAAAATTACCGAACTCCGAACAATCTTACAAAGAGAAAGTCAAAACTCATAAGTATATAAACAGACAAAATCAGTCAACAACCGAAAAACTGTGGAAACCGTAATGACCCTGACCTGGTACAGGCATTTCTAAAGAAATGGTGGGTTGAATCAGATTTTAAAGCACCAAACCTCCCCCTTTCATTACGGCTCAACATAAAGGGTTATTACTCTGTTGTTTTACGGGCAATTGTAGATTGCAACTATAAATTTTTGGACATAAATGTAGGCTGGTCCGGAAAAGTACATGACGCTCGTGTTTTTAGGAACTCGCCTCTTTTTTCATTGGGTGAACTAGGATTGCTTCCAGGTGAAGGTAAGAACATTAATGGTGTACAGATTCCTGTGCATTTAATAGGTGATCCTGCATACCCTTTATTGAACTGAACGATGACTCCGCATAAGGGAACATTAAGTCAGTCACAATTCATATACAATTACAAATTGTCAAGTGCACGAATAGTAATTGAAAATTCGTCTGGAAGATTGAAAGCTAGATGGCGAAGACTCATGAAACGCGTTGACGGAAGTATAAGATTCCTGCTAGATGTTATTGTTGACTGCGTTATTTTGCATTACATTTGTGAGTTGAATAAGGAGGCTTGCATTGGAAAATGGTTTACCAACGAAGCTATTCATGTTGCCGAAAACGTTCTGAGGAATCCAGACTTTGATATTGAAAGTGCGAGAAACATAAGAAACGGAATCACCAATTTTCTGTGCTAAGCTTAGTCTATGAACTGGATAATAAATAATGATTCTGATATTTATGCGTTATTTCAACCCATATTTTGGATCCCTGTATTCAACACCGTCAATCATATAACCAAAACCTGGCATTCTTATCTGATTCATGCTTAACTCAAGAAAAGCATTGAACCAGTATACATGAATGGAATTTATACCTCCGTCTTGAAACCAGTAAACTTCTTCTTGGTCAATGCTTTTCTGACTTAAATATCAACCGGATACCAATTTACAGCTATATCCCGTGTAACACGTTTATTGATTGAATGATTATTGGTTGTTTTACGACCAGTCACAAATAGTTCATGCATAAACAGGACGATGTAACACGTTTATGATTGAAATATTTGATTTAGGGATACCCCCCCCCCCCCCCTAGTCTTTGACAACAAAAAGCAATAACCATGAAAGAAGATCAAAATGTGAAATGTTAACGGTAGACAGACAGCGAGCTGTCTTTGAACATAAATAGGTAAAATCATCATTATTCAAACAATGTATGGCCTGTTTGATTCCAAGGGTATCGTTGTCATCTCCAGAAGGTTGGCTACAATGCATAGCCTGCCTCATTCCCATTTCCATTTGAAAAGACCTATCCATTTTTGTTCTTTCATTCTCCAATTTTTCTTCCTCCTTCCTTTTCTTTTCTTCTTGCTCTAAGAACATCCTTGTCTGTGAGGCTTCCATTTCCTTGAAAGCACGTATAAAATCACCTAAAAATATCAAAATACGGAAAGGCGGTTTGAATAAAAATGGAAGAACATTATTCGCTCAACGCCGATAGTTTTTTTTTACCAATTATACAATTATTCATATTCGCAAATTTAAAGACATCTTGGAAAAGAACATTTCTTGTACTTTGCTTGTCGAAATGTGGCTTCTTTGAAATTAAGCATCGACAAAGAAAATACCTTTCCCAGTTTCAAGTTATATAATCGGTCCCTTAATTGTCGATTTATATAAAACATGAATCAAATATGATCACCGATTGGTCTTTTTGCTTTATTTCAAATTTTTGAATTTTTGCTAAATGTCTATTTGAATTCCACAGATCGCTGAATTGTCCAAAATCATCCTTAAAGTGGTACCATACCATTCAGGTAAAATTTGATCTGCTCGTTTAATTTTCTTATTTTTTTGGCAGTGTGTTTGAATATATCCACTGTAATAAATATCAAAATTTTAACAAATTCCATCCAACAGACTCAGAGCTATAAATTCACTAGCCACATAACAACTTTTCTCTCTGTGGTTTTGATCACCGAGATGCTTGGAATCTGCATACAAACATCATATGATCAAAACGTTCAACTGATTTTAAAGAGTTATCTCCCTGTGGTGTATGGTACCCCCTTAATGCATTATTTTGCAGCTAAAATTCCATAAATGTTCGCTCATCGAAGACTGTGGGTTTATCTTTAAATTGGTTTCAAGTCAAAATGTTCATGGTTTCTAGTTTCGCTTCATATATTTGTTGTCAATCTTACAATACATATATGTACATGTATATATGCCTTCCCATGTACATAATATTACAACATCAAGCACCAAGCTTAGTGCTGACTTATACTTTTTATATTTATTTTGCAACAATCGGCTTTGCAGTTTATATAAATAATTAACATACCGAATGAATCATCGTGACGTCTCTTACTTGTTTTTCTTGCTTGTTTAAGGCTACTTTTGGATTTTGGAATTTCTTTTTCAGTTCTGGAGGACTGACCAGTAGCGACATCTGGTTGTTGCCTCAGTAATTTCACTAGTATTTTCAGTTTGGTTACATGTATCTTCATTTCTTTCTTGTTCCGCTTCAAAAGTTTCATCTCCTGTTTAAGAGCGAAATTCACTTCATTTGTATTATATTGAGTGATATCGTGAATGAGTCTTTATTGCAAAGCAAACACATTGCTATAACATAATAGAATTTACATATACAAATGCGCTTTAACATAAAGCACAAATAGCCAATTAGATTTATATACATGTATATGCAAAATGAATAAACAAAACAAAACTATGAGAGAATCTCAGATCTCAACTTCTAAGGCTTAAAGCTGATCTCAGATATTGGCAAAACTTGTTGGTAACAGTTGTTGATTTATAGAATCAATTAACTTAAAGTCGTTTAGTTTTCTGGTATTTACTTTGACATTATTTTTCACCCTCTGGCAAACTAAAATGATACTCTTAAAACCCTGCCATATAATTCAATGATTCATTAAGCCTAAAATTACCGGCCAGAATTAGTATTTTGCTAAACTTTTATTAGGTTCCGTATTATGAAATAAAATTTTAAGAAATACGTGACGGATCATCGACGAATGAAATCAGAGACATATAATACAATGTTAGATCTTTGTAAATGGTTGAGATTAAAAAAAAAAGTTTAATTTTATAAAGTCAAAGACAAACCTTCCTCTGCCTCTGTTATTTTATTCACTAGCTCTGAACCAGCATTGGATGAAATGTCGGGTTTCGTCGAAGGTCGTGGTCCTTTAAAAAAACATCTATTTGGATAAAATAAGGAAACTTGGATCTCTCTTGCCCGGACGTAGTGTTCTGCTGTTTGGCTTTCATATAGCCAAATCGAAGTGATTTTAATTTGTTCCTGATGGCATCCCATGCTCTTAAATAGTCGTGCTCTTTCTTCCTATGCGATAGCTTTTCAAACACATGTCTATTCCTATGGACCCCCGACAGCTCCTTTTCTACATCTTCATCTCCCCATAGTTCTATTAAAGTGAACGTTTCCATAGTTGACCATGTTGATCCTCTACATTCAACCGACGACGACGACATATTTGACGGTGAACAATGATGTCATATTTTACGCGACTTATTACGTCATAAACATTTGATGTCATTATATGAAAATTTATTTTAAGCATTAATGTAGGCCTTTAGGGAGCGACCATTTGAAAATCGGGGAGGGGGGTCATGGACTTTTGTTCTGGGTCTTAATTTGTTTTTTTTCCAATCTTAGCCATTAAAATAAATCCATGCCCCCCATCCCCGATTTATAAATGGTTGCTCCCTTGTAGTTACATATATTTCGTTTTGTTTACATAATTGGAAGCACCTGTCTTAAAACGAATTGTTCAAGATATCGTGTCCACACGACAATTTAATAGGCTTCGAACACGTTTTAAACTGAAACGTTTCAGAAAACGTACACCTAATGCGTTTTCGATAATGCGCTTCAGCTGAAACGTTTTCGAAACGTATCGCTAATTTGTTGACGTGTGAACGCTACATACGTTTTCGATACGTATTAAGCATACGTGTGAAGGCAGCATTACAGTGTAACAAGATGGCGATTTAATTTCCATTTAAATATAATAATCTTTAATTTCATATGCTAGCACTCTTATATTTAATTGGAAAGATATTATAACGTTCTTAGCTAGGGTTAAGTAATAAACATATCGTACGAAACGATATGGATGTAAATGAATATGAGAGACTATCCAATTTACAATTTAGATAAAATAAAGTGATGAAGCGGTGCGTTTATTGCTGTTCTGCATTGCAGTCACATTAGGATCTTTAATAATGAGCATACATCATACTGTAAAAGGCGAGTGTGGCACGGCCACTAGCCTACATGCACGACTTATTACCGGGTTTGTAACTAGATTAACACGACGGGTGCCACCAGTGGAGCAGGAACTGCTTACCCTTCCGGAGCACCTGAGTTTACCCCCGGTTTTTAGTGGAGTTCGTTTTACTCGATCTTTAGTTTTATATGTATGTTTTGTAGATCGTTGTTTGTCCTTTTGTACTTTTTCTTTTGGCCATTGCGTTGTCTGTTCTTCTTCAATATACGGATTCTGATTGCCCCGTTGGTATCTTCAAACTCTTCTTACCTCGAATGATAAATCTGGGCAACTTTGTCATTTCGATGTCATTTGGTGTGTAGCATTTCATTTCCATTTTGAAATTCAATTCTTAATAAAACAAATTTTATAGTGACACCTGAGCCTAACGTCTTTAAGATACTTAAATGCATGATATCTTCTCTCTTCAAAACCTCATTAGGATATATAATGAACGATTTCAAGTTTCGATTCTATATTTTGACGCTTGACATTGACTCTTGAATAAAATTAAAAATCGATTTCGTGTCTAAATCGTACAAAGACAACTTGTAATGTAGCCTGTATTTGGTTATTTAGTCATCTGTTATCTTAACTCTAATTTGTGAAACAAAGAAGTTCGAATGTCTTAGGTATGGAGAGATTGTTTTAGTTTGATGTGAAATAATAACCAAATAATTCATAGATTTACATGTTAAGTGTAACTCTCACAGAAATCTAATTTGTTTCACGAATGATTTTACTTTAGACGCCTTTAGAAAAGGTTGAAATAACATTTCACCAAAAATGCTTGAAATAACATCTCCTCCTAATTTTAGACGGAAACAGGTATGTTACCTGCCCCTGATTTCCCCGTACTTATAATCCAGATCTTAAACCTCGTAATCGCTGTTCATATTTAGACTTATTATGCGATTGAACTCGAATATGTACTAGTAAGTGCATTTTATCACCCCCCCATGTGCATTCTGTCACCTCCCATGTGGAAGATAACAGGTTCAATTGTCGATAGGATTTAATAAACGTTAGAGAAAACCGACAGGAGAATCAGGAATACACAACACAGAGACACTGGCAATATTAGATACACAAGACACAGAACAAAATAAACGTTAGAGAAAACCGACGGGACAATCAGGAATACACAACACAGAGACACTGGCAATATTAGATACACAATACACAGAACAAAATAAACGTAAGAGAAAACCGACGGGACAATCAGGAATACACAACACATAGACACTGGCAATATTAGATACACAAGACACAGAACAAAATAAACGTTAGAGAAAACCGACGGGACAATCAGGAATACACAACACAGAGACACTGTCAATATTAGATACACAAGACACAGAACAAAATAAACGTTAGAGAAAACCGACGGGAGAATCAGGAATACACAACACAGAGACACTGGCAATATTAGATACACAAGACACAGAACAAAATAAACGTTAGAGAAAACCGACGGGACAATCAGGAATACACAACACAGAGACACTGTCAATATTAGATACACAAGACACAGAACAAAATAAACGTTAGAGAAAACCGACGGGAGAATCAGGAATACACAACACAGAGACACTGGCAATATTAGATACACAAGACACAGAACAAAATAAACGTTAGAGAAAACCGACGGGACAATCAGGAATACACAACACAGAGACACTGTCAATATTAGATACACAAGACACAGAACAAAATAAACGTTAGAGAAAACCGACGGGACAATCAGGAATACACAACACAGAGACACTGTCAATATTAGATACACAAGACACAGAACAAAATAAACGTTAGAGAAAACCGACGGGACAATCAGGAATACACAACACATAGACACTGTCAATATTAGATACACAAGACACAGAACAAAATAAACGTTAGAGAAAACCGACGGGACAATCAGGAATACACAACACAGAGACACTGGCAATATTAGATACACAAGACACAGAACAAAATAAACGTTAGAGAAAACCGACGGGACAATCAGGAATACACAACACAGAGACACTGGCAATATTAGATACACAAGACACAGAACAAAATAAACGTTAGAGAAAACCGACGGGACAATCAGGAATACACAACACAGAGACACTGGCAATATTAGATACACAAGACACAGAACAAAATAAACGTTAGAGAAAACCGACGGGACAATCAGGAATACACAACACAGAGACACTGTCAATATTAGATACACAAGACACAGAACAAAATAAACGTTAGAGAAAACCGACGGGACAATCAGGAATACACAACACAGAGACACTGGCAATATTAGATACACAAGACACAGAACAAAATAAACGTTAGAGAAAACCGATGGGACAATCAGGAATACACAACACAGAGACACTGTCAATATTAGATACACAAGACACAGAACAAAATAAACGTTAGAGAAAACCGACGGGACAATCAGGAATACACAACACAGAGACACTGGCAATATTAGATACACAAGACACAGAACAAAATAAACGTTAGAGAAAACCGATGGGACAATCAGGAATACACAACACAGAGACACTGTCAATATTAGATACACAAGACACAGAACAAAATAAACGTTAGAGAAAACCGACGGGACAATCAGGAATACACAACACAGAGACACTGGCAATATTAGATACACAAGACACAGAACAAAATAAACGTTAGAGAAAACCGACGGGACAATTAGGAATACACAACACAGAGACACTGGCAATATTAGATACACAAGACACAGAACAAAATAAACGTTAGAGAAAACCGACGGGACAATCAGGAATACACAACACAGAGACACTGGCAATATTAGATACACAAGACACAGAACAAAATAAACTTTAGAGAAAACCGACGGGACAATCAGGAATACACAACACAGAGACACTGGCAATATTAGATACACAAGACACAGAACAAAATAAACGTTAGAGAAAACCGACGGGACAATCAGGAATACACAACACAGAGACACTGGCAATATTAGATACACAAGACACAGAACAAAATAAACGTTAGAGAAAACCGACGGGACAATCAGGAATACACAACACAGAGACACTGTCAATATTAGATACACAAGACACAGAACAAAATAAACGTTAGAGAAAACCGACGGGACAATCAGGAATACACAACACAGAGACACTGGCAATATTAGATACACAAGACACAGAACAAAATAAACGTTAGAGAAAACCGATGGGACAATCAGGAATACACAACACAGAGACACTGTCAATATTAGATACACAAGACACAGAACAAAATAAACGTTAGAGAAAACCGACGGGACAATCAGGAATACACAACACAGAGACACTGTCAATATTAGATACACAAGACACAGAACAAAATAAACGTTAGAGAAAACCGACGGGACAATCAGGAATACACAACACAGAGACACTGGCAATATTAGATACACAACACACAGAACAAAATAAACGTTAGAGAAAACCGACGGGACAATCAGGAATACACAACACAGAGACACTGGCAATATTAGATACACAAGACACAGAGTGAAGACAAATAAAACAAAAAATACAACACAGAAAACTAAAAATATGAGTAAAATGGACCCCACCAAACCCCGGAGGTGACCCTAAGTGAAGGGTAAGATAAGACACCCGCCCTGTTACTCATATATACTGTCCGGACAATAGTCTTGATAGTGATATAGAAACGTATATTTGTAGCAACGATTATAAAATTGGTGTTCGATGCTTCATTGCTAATTCTCCTCTAAGAACACAACACTAAGAAGGTGGATTATGTATCGGTTCATTCACAATTAAAATAAAATGTTGGATTGGAGAAACGTGTCTTCATACCGACTGTTGTTGGTCTTGCACAATACAACTTGTTCTTGTCATGTTGAGCTGTAAAGTTGCTTACTTTGACGGCAAGCAACAATTATTATCTACCTCAACGGCTTTCAGTGAAAACAGTAAAACTCCCATTGTAACGTTTGTATTTGATTTGAAGCTTGTTTGGAGGACAAGCATGTCTTATTTACGTTATTTGTGTTTGGTTTCGTATAGTGGTGTCCAACCAACACATATTGTGTTGTATTTTTGTTTTGTTTGTCTTCATCTTATGTAACCTATGTTACCAGTTTTTCTGGATTGTCCATTTTTCATTGCCTCTTCGGTATTCTCTACATAGCCCAGTCTGTTGTTTCATTTGCTACTTGCGGGTGGCTAAATGAGTTAGGTAGTTGGATTACCTAACAAATCATACGGCGTGGGTTCGAGCCCGGCTTTGTAATTTACAAAAAAGGGTGCACTCGACTCGCAGCCGCAAATGATAATGCTTATCCGTTGCTTGCCCATGGTCGGTGATCCTATCCGGGTACTCCGGCTTCTTCCACCATTAAAACTGGTCGCCATGATATAGCTGAAATATTGCTGAAATCAAATCAAATCATTTACTACCTTAACACTGTTAAGACTTGTCCAGTGACACTCGAAAGTCGTTGTCCCGGCCCGCCCAACCTTCCCTCATTTATATATAGATTTGTATATATCTTTTAGCCTGTTCTCCTCTGAATATAGCTGAAATACTGCTCGGTGAACGCTAAGAAATAATCAATTAATCAATCAATTATGAACACAGTTTATAGTTGTTCAACACAACCGCAATCAACGATGAAAAGATGACGATAAACTAAGCGTAGAACGCTCGAACATGTTATATTTTGTAAGTTACGTCATGCGTTCACATCGTAAAACAGTTACCAGTTAAATAAAAATAGTTTTCTCTTGAGCAGCGCTTTAACTTGTGCCCAAATATTTATATAGATCTCTAGTTTGAATTGAAGAGCTGTTCAACATTAATAAGAAACAGGCTCTAATTAATTTAAAGATATCTTTATTTGAAAGGTTGAACTATGATGGACCCAATGTATTGCCAGGAGTCACAGCCGGCTACGCGCAGCAAATGGTTTTCTATTTTATTTATTCATGCGGTTTATTCAAATTAATTGCTTTAAAGAGCAGCGTTTTAAAAGAATCCCATTATTTTAGATACAATAATAAAACCACGCAAAGATTTGATGAGCATTACCGGACATGTTTTTTGCTTCCAGCAGACGATAAGCAAGTATCTATTTCACACTGTTTTTACTCTCTCTTGTCCATTTCTAGTATTTTAACAATGTAATGAAGACAGGATCAAGGATAAATGTACGTTGTATTGTCATAAATTTTCTGATAAATGGCGCTAATGTTAGTGGGGGAACATGCATCCCATAAATCCTCAATAACGGTCTATCTTTTGACTTCCGGTAGAGTAATAATTCTCTTATCAAAATATCATTGTTAACGAATGCGTAGTACATCAGGTCATAAATTTTACATTATCTATAGTTTCCGTTTCCTACGCTTTCTGGTTAAATTCCGGATATTATTTCTGGAATGAAATACATACTATTGCATTTATTTGGTATCGAGATATTAATATTTATCATCTAATTGCAGACATTTTATGTTATTAAATATGACATGTAATAACGATAGCTTCATAATATAGGATCATTCTAACTAGATCATCAGTACTTAACGATAAATTACTCCTCCGCATGTGTGGAGTACACCACGTTCCTTCCTCGTAGAAGATGACACTGAACAACAGTTTGTTAATTAGAAGTACATGAGTTCACCTGGGTTTACAGCGAACATTGAACAACACATTATTAATTAGGAACACCTTAGTTCAATCCCCTGTTTTAGCGGCATTCGTGTTCCTCAAGCATTAGTTTTATGTGTCGTGTTTTGTAAATGATTGTTTGTTCTCTTGTCATTTCTATTTGGCCATTTGTATTGTCTGTCCTTCTTCTATTTACGGCTTCAGATTACCTCCCTTTTTGTATCTTCAAACATTTCTTACCGAAGTCGCTGTTCCAAGACAGGAAAGTGAGCGGTCATGTATATACCAAGACAGGAAAGTGAGTGGAAGACGCTGTTCCAAGACAGGAAAGTGAGCAGTCATGTATATACATATATGCAAAGGGTATTGATTGTTGCATCTGTTTCAACGATTTGTCTATAGGATTTTGGAACTATTCTGACAGTGGTACTTTTTTTTTTTTTTATCACAATATATATTTGTACAGAAGGCAACTACCTATTTAAAATTTGATGTTTGTTCTATATATTTGTTTTTGTTGGTCGTACACTAACATCTAAAACTGTCCTATTAGTGATCACGTCGTTTAGGTGACCTTTATTCGTCCAATAATATTGACGCTCCCAAATTCTTAGAAGTAAAACTTAACCGATTTTGGCGACTATAATTAACCTTGATCCATTTGACGTTAGCCGATGTTTGACTACATCTCCCTCAGACATAAGTGACATTAGCCGATGTTTGGCTCTACATCTCCCTCAGACATAGGTGACATTAGCCGATGTTTGACTCTACATCTCCCTCAGACATAGGTGACATTAGCCGATGTTTGGCTATTCTGTTTAGGCCCTTTGATTTTCCTGCTCCCTCGCATTTTAAAACCATTTGGCTTTCAAATATTTTGGCTTTGAGCGTAACTGATGAAGGTTATTCCAGAAGCGCATTTTGTATAATAAAGTAGATATCTATATTTTTATTGCAAATAGAAATTAATGACAATTATGAAATACTAGATATATAGTCATTTTACAAAATGTATGTAACTTAGGAAAACAAATAAAAGTAAATCCTGAAAGGTTTATATTTTAGCTTACATATATTTTATATTTTAAACAGGGCTGATGTCTTATTTCTGTTGTTTTACTCATAGTGGTGTCCGACATGTTTTAGTTTAAACATATTTTATTGTCTTATAAATGTACAATTAGATTGGAAACAGGTTATATCAACTTGGTATATCCGCTCTATACAATAAAGTTATATACTTAAATAAGAAAATGACAGCAAGTTACATAATATAATAAATGTATACATGAATATAATTGATAAACAGAAGTAGTTGGGAGAAAAGGGGGATAAGAGGATTGAGAGCAAATATGTCTTGTCTATACCAGTAACGTGGCGAGTGTCTAATAAAAGACAGGAACTACTTACATTTTACGAACAGCTGTTTGTGGTGAACTCCATGTTGGCCATCTTTTTAGTTTTCTTTGGATTGTCCATTCTTGATATCTACTTCAGTTTTCTTTGGATTGTCCATTCTTGATGTCTACTTCAGTTTTCTTTGGATTGTCCATTCTTGATATCTACTTCAGTTTTTTTTGGATTGTCCATTCTTGACGTCTACTTCAGTTTTCTTTAGATTGTCCATTCTTGATGTCTACTTTAGTTTTCTTTGGATTGTCCATTCTTGATATCTACTTCAGTTTTCTTTGGATTGTCCATTCTTGATGTCTACTTCAGTTTTCTTTGGATTGTCCATTCTTGATGTCTACTTCAGTTTTCTTTGGATTGTCCATTCTTGATGTCTACTTCAGTTTTCTTTAGATTGTCCATTCTTGATATCTACTTCAGTTTTTCTTGGATTGTCCATTCTTGATGTCTACTTTAGTTTTCTTTGGATTGTCCATTCTTGATGTCTACTTCAGTTTTCTTTAGATTGTCCATTCTTGATATCTACTTCAGGTTTCTTTGGATTGTCCATTCTTGATGTCTACTTCAGTTTTCTTTGGATTGTCCATTCTTGATATCTACTTCAGTTTTCTTTGGATTGTCCATTCTTGATGTCTACTTCAGTTTTCTTTGCATTGTCCATTATTGATGTCTACTTCAGTTTTTTTTGGATTGTCCATTCTTGATGTTTACTTCAGTTTTCTTTGGATTGTCCATTCTTGATGTCTACTTCAGTTTTCTTTGGATTGTCCATTCTTGATATCTACTTCAGTTTTCTTTGGATTGTCCATTCTTGATGTCTACTTCAGTTTTCTTTGGATTGTCCATTATTGATGTCTACTTCAGTTTTCTTTGGATTGTCCATTCTTGATGTTTACTTCAGTTTTCTTTGGATTGTCCATTCTTGATGTCTACTTCAGTTTTCTTTGGATTGTCCATTCTTCATGTCTACTTCAGTTTTCTTTGGATTGTCCTTTCTTGATATCTACTTCAGTTTTCTTTGGATTGTCCATTCTTGATGTTTACTTCAGTTTTCTTTGGATTGTCCATTCTTGATGTTTACTTCAGTTTTCTTTGGATTGTCCATTCTTGATGTCTACTTCAGTTTTCTTTGGATTGTCCATTCTTGATATCTACTTCAGTTTTCTTTGGATTGTCCATTCTTGATGTCTACTTCAGTTTTCTTTGGATTGTCCATTCTTGATGTCTACTTCAGTTTTCTTTGGATTGTCCATTCTTGATGTCTACTTTAGTTTTCTTTGGATTGTCCATTATTGATGTCTACTTCAGTTTTCTTTGGATTGTCCATTCTTGATGTCTACTTCAATTTTCTTTGGATTGTCCATTCTTGATGTCTACTTTAGTTTTCTTTGGATTGTCCATTCTTGATATCTACTTCAGTTTTCTTTGGATTATCCATTCTTGATGTTTACTTCAGTTTTCTTTGGATTGTCCATTCTTGATGTTTACTTCAGTTTTCTTTGGATTGTCCATTCTTGATGTCTACTTCAGTTTTCTTTGGATTGTCCATTCTTGATGTCTACTTCAGTTTTCTTTGGATTGTCCATTCTTGATGTTTACTTCAGTTTTCTTTGGATTGTCCATTCTTGATGTTTACTTCAGTTTTCTTTGGATTGTCCATTCTTGATGTTTACTTCAGTTTTCTTTGGATTGTCCATTCTTGATATCTACTTCAGTTTTCTTTGGATTATCCATTCTTGATGTCTACTTTAGTTTTCTTTGGATTGTCCATTCTTGATGTTTACTTCAGTTTTCTTTGGATTGTCCATTCTTGATATCTACTTCAGTTTTCTTTGGATTTTCCATTCTTGATGTCTACTTCAGTTTTCTTTGGATTGTCCATTCTTGATGTCTACTTCAGTTTTCTTTGGATTGTCCATTCTTGATGACTACTTCAGTTTTCTTTGGATTGTCCATTCTTGATATCTACTTCAGTTTTCTTTGGATTGTCCATTCTTGATATCTACTTCAGTTTTCTTTGGATTGTCCATTCTTGATGTCTACTTCAGTTTTCTTTGGATTGTCCATTCTTGATATCTACTTCAGTTTTCTTTGGATTGTCCATTCTTGATATCTACTTCAGTTTTCTTTGGATTGTCCATTCTTGATGTCTACTTCAGTTTTCTTTGGATTGTCCATTCTTGATGTTTACTTAAGTTTTCTTTGGATTGTCCATTCTTGATGTCTACTTCAGTTTTCTTTGGATTGTCCATTCTTGATGTCTACTTCAGTTTTCGTTGGATTGTCCATTCTTGATGCTTACTTAAGTTTTCTTTGGATTGTCCATTCTTGATGTCTACTTCAGTTTTCTTTGGATTGTCCATTCTTGATGTCTACTTCAGTTTTCTTTGGATTGTCCATTCTTGATGTTTACTTAAGTTTTCTTTGGATTGTCCATTCTTGATGTCTACTTCAGTTTTCTTTGGATTGTCCATTCTTGATGTCTACTTCAGTTTTCTTTGGATTGTCCATTCTTGATGTCTACTTCAGTTTTCTTTGGATTGTCCATTCTTGATGTCTACTTTAGTTTTCTTTGGATTGTCCATTCTTGATGTCTACTTCAGTTTTCTTTGGATTGTCCATTCTTGATATCTACTTCAGTTTTCTTTGGATTGTCCATTCTTGATATCTACTTCAGTTTTCTTTGGATTGTCCATTCTTGATGTCTACTTCAGTTTTCTTTGGATTGTCCATTCTTGATATCTGCTTCAGTTTTCTTTGGATTGTCCATTCTTGATATCTACTTCAGTTTTCTTTGGATTGTCCATTCTTGATGTCTACTTCAGTTTTCTTTGGATTGTCCATTCTTGATGTTTACTTAAGTTTTCTTTGGATTGTCCATTCTTGATGTTTACTTCAGTTTTCTTTGGATTGTCCATTCTTGATATCTACTTCAGTTTTCTTTAGATTGTCCATTCTTGATATCTACTTCAGTTTTCTTTGGATTGTCCATTCTTGATGTCTACTTCAGTTTTCTTTGGATTGTCCATTCTTGATATCTACTTCAGTTTTCTTTGGATTGTCCATTCTTGATGTCTACTTCAGTTTTCTTTGGATTGTCCATTCTTGATATCTACTTAAGTTTTCTTTGGATTGTCCATTCTTGATGTCTACTTTAGTTTTCTTTGGATTGTCCATTCTTGATGTTTACTTAAGTTTTCTTTGGATTGTCCATTCTTGATATCTACTTCAGTTTTCTTTAGATTGTCCATTCTTGATATCTACTTCAGTTTTCTTTAGATTGTCCATTCTTGATGTCTACTTAAGTTTTCTTTGGATTGTCCATTCTTGATGTCTACTTCAGTTTTCTTTGGATTGTCCATTCTTGATATCTACTTCAGTTTTCTTTGGATTGTCCATTCTTGATGTCTACTTCAGTTTTCTTTGGATTGTCCATTCTTGATATCTACTTCAGTTTTCTTTGGATTGTCCATTCTTGATGTCTACTTCAGTTTTCTTTGGATTGTCCATTCTTGATATCTACTTCAGTTTTCTTTGGATTGTCCATTCTTGATATCTACTTCAGTTTTCTTTGGATTGTCCATTCTTGATATCTACTTCAGTTTTCTTTGGATTGACCATTCTTGATATCTACTTCAGTTTTCTTTGGATTGTCCATTCTTGATATCTACTTCAGTTTTCTTTGGATTGTCCATTCTTGATATCTACTTCAGTTTTCTTTAGATTGTCCATTCTTGATGTCTACTTAAGTTTTCTTTGGATTGTCCATTCTTGATGTCTACTTCAGTTTTCTTTGGATTGTCCATTCTTGATATCTACTTCAGTTTTCTTTGGATTGTCCATTCTTGATGTCTACTTCAGTTTTCTTTGGATTGTCCATTCTTGATATCTACTTCAGTTTTCTTTGGATTGTCCATTCTTGATGTCTACTTCAGTTTTCTTTGGATTGTCCATTCTTGATATCTACTTCAGTTTTCTTTGGATTGTCCATTCTTGATGTCTACTTTAGTTTTCTTTGGATTGTCCATTCTTGATGTTTACTTAAGTTTTCTTTGGATTGTCCATTCTTGATGTTTACTTAAGTTTTCTTTGGATTGTCCATTCTTGATGTTTACTTCAGTTTTCTTTGGATTGTCCATTCTTGATATCTACTTCAGTTTTCTTTAGATTGTCCATTCTTGATATCTACTTCAGTTTTCTTTAGATTGTCCATTCTTGATGTCTACTTAAGTTTTCTTTGGATTGTCCATTCTTGATGTCTACTTCAGTTTTCTTTGGATTGTCCATTCTTGATGTCTAATTCAGTTTTCTTTGGATTGTCCATTCTTGATATCTACTTCAGTTTTCTTTGGATTGTCCATTCTTGATGTCTACTTCAGTTTTCTTTGGATTTTCCATTCTTGATATCTACTTCAGTTTTCTTTGGATTGTCCATTCTTGATTTCTACTTCAGTTTTCTTTGGATTGTCCATTCTTGATATCTACTTCAGTTTTCTTTGGATTGTCCATTCTTGATATCTACTTCAGTTTTTTTGGATTGTCCATTCTTGATATCTACTTCAGTTTTCTTTGGATTGTCCATTCTTGATGTTTACTTCAGTTTTCTTTGGATTGTCCATTCTTGATGTTTACTTCAGTTTTCTTTGGATTGTCCATTCTTGATGTTTACTTCAGTTTTCTTTGGATTGTCCATTCTTGATGTTTACTTCAGTTTTCTTTGGATTGTCCATTCTTGATGTCTACTTCAGTTTTCTTTGGATTGTCCATTCTTGATATCTACTTCAGTTTTCTTTGGATTGTCCATTCTTGATGTCTACTTCAGTTTTCTTTGGATTGTCCATTCTTGATGTCTACTTCAGTTTTCTTTGGATTGTCCATTCTTGATGTCTACTTTAGTTTTCTTTGGATTGTCCATTATTGATGTCTACTTCAGTTTTCTTTGGATTGTCCATTCTTGATGTCTACTTCAATTTTCTTTGGATTGTCCATTCTTGATGTCTACTTTAGTTTTCTTTGGATTGTCCATTCTTGATATCTACTTCAGTTTTCTTTGGATTGTCCATTCTTGATGTTTACTTCAGTTTTCTTTGGATTGTCCATTCTTGATGTTTACTTCAGTTTTCTTTGGATTGTCCATTCTTGATGTCTACTTCAGTTTTCTTTGGATTGTCCATTCTTGATGTCTACTTCAGTTTTCTTTGGATTGTCCATTCTTGATGTTTACTTCAGTTTTCTTTGGATTGTCCATTCTTGATGTTTACTTCAGTTTTCTTTGGATTGTCCATTCTTGATGTTTACTTCAGTTTTCTTTGGATTGTCCATTCTTGATATCTACTTCAGTTTTCTTTGGATTGTCCATTCTTGATGTCTACTTTAGTTTTCTTTGGATTGTCCATTCTTGATGTTTACTTCAGTTTTCTTTGGATTGTCCATTCTTGATATCTACTTCAGTTTTCTTTGGATTTTCCATTCTTGATGTCTACTTCAGTTTTCTTTGGATTGTCCATTCTTGATGTCTACTTCAGTTTTCTTTGGATTGTCCATTCTTGATGACTACTTCAGTTTTCTTTGGATTGTCCATTCTTGATATCTACTTCAGTTTTCTTTGGATTGTCCATTCTTGATATCTACTTCAGTTTTCTTTGGATTGTCCATTCTTGATGTCTACTTCAGTTTTCTTTGGATTGTCCATTCTTGATATCTACTTCAGTTTTCTTTGGATTGTCCATTCTTGATATCTACTTCAGTTTTCTTTGGATTGTCCATTCTTGATGTCTACTTCAGTTTTCTTTGGATTGTCCATTCTTGATGTTTACTTAAGTTTTCTTTGGATTGTCCATTCTTGATGTCTACTTCAGTTTTCTTTGGATTGTCCATTCTTGATGTCTACTTCAGTTTTCTTTGGATTGTCCATTCTTGATGTTTACTTAAGTTTTCTTTGGATTGTCCATTCTTGATGTCTACTTCAGTTTTCTTTGGATTGTCCATTCTTGATGTCTACTTCAGTTTTCTTTGGATTGTCCATTCTTGATGTTTACTTAAGTTTTCTTTGGATTGTCCATTCTTGATGTCTACTTCAGTTTTCTTTGGATTGTCCATTCTTGATGTCTACTTCAGTTTTCTTTGGATTGTCCATTCTTGATGTCTACTTCAGTTTTCTTTGGATTGTCCATTCTTGATGTCTACTTTAGTTTTCTTTGGATTGTCCATTCTTGATGTCTACTTCAGTTTTCTTTGGATTGTCCATTCTTGATATCTACTTCAGTTTTCTTTGGATTGTCCATTCTTGATATCTACTTCAGTTTTCTTTGGATTGTCCATTCTTGATGTCTACTTCAGTTTTCTTTGTATTGTCCATTCTTGATATCTGCTTCAGTTTTCTTTGGATTGTCCATTCTTGATATCTACTTCAGTTTTCTTTGGATTGTCCATTCTTGATGTCTACTTCAGTTTTCTTTGGATTGTCCATTCTTGATGTTTACTTAAGTTTTCTTTGGATTGTCCATTCTTGATGTTTACTTCAGTTTTCTTTGGATTGTCCATTCTTGATATCTACTTCAGTTTTCTTTAGATTGTCCATTCTTGATATCTACTTCAGTTTTCTTTGGATTGTCCATTCTTGATGTCTACTTCAGTTTTCTTTGGATTGTCCATTCTTGATATCTACTTCAGTTTTCTTTGGATTGTCCATTCTTGATGTCTACTTCAGTTTTCTTTGGATTGTCCATTCTTGATATCTACTTAAGTTTTCTTTGGATTGTCCATTCTTGATGTCTACTTTAGTTTTCTTTGGATTGTCCATTCTTGATATCTACTTAAGTTTTCTTTGGATTGTCCATTCTTGATATCTACTTCAGTTTTCTTTAGATTGTCCATTCTTGATATCTACTTCAGTTTTCTTTAGATTGTCCATTCTTGATGTCTACTTAAGTTTTCTTTGGATTGTCCATTCTTGATGTCTACTTCAGTTTTCTTTGGATTGTCCATTCTTGATATCTACTTCAGTTTTCTTTGGATTGTCCATTCTTGATGTCTACTTCAGTTTTCTTTGGATTGTCCATTCTTGATATCTACTTCAGTTTTCTTTGGATTGTCCATTCTTGATGTCTACTTCAGTTTTCTTTGGATTGTCCATTCTTGATATCTACTTCAGTTTTCTTTGGATTGTCCATTCTTGATATCTACTTCAGTTTTCTTTGGATTGTCCATTCTTGATATCTACTTCAGTTTTCTTTGGATTGTCCATTCTTGATATCTACTTCAGTTTTCTTTGGATTGTCCATTCTTGATATCTACTTCAGTTTTCTTTGGATTGTCCATTCTTGATATCTACTTCAGTTTTCTTTAGATTGTCCATTCTTGATGTCTACTTAAGTTTTCTTTGGATTGTCCATTCTTGATGTCTACTTCAGTTTTCTTTGGATTGTCCATTCTTGATATCTACTTCAGTTTTCTTTGGATTGTCCATTCTTGATGTCTACTTCAGTTTTCTTTGGATTGTCCATTCTTGATATCTACTTCAGTTTTCTTTGGATTGTCCATTCTTGATGTCTACTTCAGTTTTCTTTGGATTGTCCATTCTTGATATCTACTTCAGTTTTCTTTGGATTGTCCATTCTTGATGTCTACTTTAGTTTTCTTTGGATTGTCCATTCTTGCTGTTTACTTAAGTTTTCTTTGGATTGTCCATTCTTGATGTTTACTTAAGTTTTCTTTGGATTGTCCATTCTTGATGTTTACTTCAGTTTTCTTTGGATTGTCCATTCTTGATATCTACTTCAGTTTTCTTTAGATTGTCCATTCTTGATATCTACTTCAGTTTTCTTTAGATTGTCCATTCTTGATGTCTACTTAAGTTTTCTTTGGATTGTCCATTCTTGATGTCTACTTCAGTTTTCTTTGGATTGTCCATTCTTGATGTCTAATTCAGTTTTCTTTGGATTGTCCATTCTTGATATCTACTTCAGTTTTCTTTGGATTGTCCATTCTTGATGTCTACTTCAGTTTTCTTTGGATTTTCCATTCTTGATATCTACTTCAGTTTTCTTTGGATTGTCCATTCTTGATTTCTACTTCAGTTTTCTTTGGATTGTCCATTCTTGATATCTACTTCAGTTTTCTTTGGATTGTCCATTCTTGATATCTACTTTAGTTTTTTTGGATTGTCCATTCTTGATATCTACTTCAGTTTTCTTTGGATTGTCCATTCTTGATATCTACTTCAGTTTTCTTTGGATTGTCCATTCTTGATATCTACTTCAGTTTTCTTTGGATTGTCCATTCTTGATATCTACTTCAGTTTTCTTTGGATTGTCCATTCTTGATGTCTACTTCAGTTTTCTTTGGATTGTCCATTCTTGATATCTACTTCAGTTTTCTTTGGATTGTCCATTCTTGATGTCTACTTCAGTTTTCTTTGGATTGTCCATTCTTGATATCTACTTCAGTTTTCTTTGGATTGTCCATTCTTGATGTCTACTTCAGTTTTCTTTGGATTGTCCATTCTTGATGTCTACTTCAGTTTTCTTTGGATTGTCCATTCTTGATGTCTACTTCAGTTTTCTTTGGATTGTCCATTCTTGATGTCTACTTAAGTTTTCTCCTACGTTTATTTTCTATATATTCCACCATAGTATTGTATTAATGAAACAAATAGAAAAACACTGTCGGAAATGTTCTAAAAGAATAATATTTTATTCGTGGGATACTCTATTGTTTATATAACATTGTAATTCTCCTCAGCGTCTGTATATCAATACATATACGGATTAACCTATTGTTCAATCATCTGCCTACTAACATTGTCAACGGATGTTTGCTTACAATGTCAAATAATGTGTTATATAAAAATACATAATTATGCATCTAGTATAAAATTATTTGTGTGGTCCCTTTATTATACTCCGTCTATCCGTTGCCTGGGTGGATTCATTATTGTAAACCAAATGATATTGTTCTCTGCTTTGGTTCCATGTTCTTACAAAAATAGAACAGTCTTTTGATTTAATGTTCAAGCTATTCATTTTGAGCCTATATCATACTTAGGTTGAGAAAAAGTCCACGGATGATTATTGCCACCTTCACACATATTTCAGTTATTGGCGGAGGTGGAGGAAACAGGATGCTCTCACAGATAAACACTCAGGATGCTCTCACACTTAATGTCATCAGTGAAACAGTGTAATCAGTACCAAATCAACCTTTAAAATCTTAATAAAACTGTAGACAAAATAACAACCTGCATGGAACTAACACAAATTGATTTATCTATAAATTCTAATATCTAAGGATTACTTCGCCCTCAATGTCACAGGCTTCCGCGAGGAAACAATAACACAAAAACAAAGTCATTTCCTACATTGATGTTATTATGTTGTGTACATATTAATGAGGTTGTATTTTGCTCTCTATCCCATTAGAAACAGTTACCAGGCAAGATTTAGCTGCTCTGTTTAGGCTCTTTTTCTGTTCCATGCTCCCTATGTTTTGTATTTAATTGACTTTCCAAACTTTTGCCTATGAGTGTACCTAAATAAAGTTATTCCAGAAATGCGTTCCGCGCTCTAAAATTGATATTTACATTTGAAAGTATCAGAAAAGTGACAGATGATGATGCACATATCTTATAAGAAGAGTTTGAAGATACCAAAGGGGTAATCAGAATCAGTAAATTGAAGAAGGACAGATAACACAATGGCCAAAAGAAAAAGGACAAACAACGATCTCCAACACTAAGTAGAAAACCAAAGATCGAGCAACACGTACCCAACTAAATACCGCAGGTAACCTACGAAACGGTTCATGCTCCACTTGAGACACCCGTCGTATTGCTGTTAAATGACACCAACTTATTTTCCTATGCATGCATTCATTTGACCACAAACAGTATACTCTCTTTACTTGTCATAATAATTCCTGACATTTGAACAGGAAATATTCAGATATTCAAAGATACCAACAGAATAAAACGGCAACTACTTGATATATATTGATTAATTCATAATCGTCAGGTGGATTACAACACAGATAACAAACACAAATTGTTTTCATGTCAGTTATTCGAGTTTACAAGTAGTTGATAAATCGATCGGGGTTTCGCATAATTGTATATAACAAAGAAAAACGAGAAGTACCAATTAATAAAATAAAAACAAAACAAACAATACCACACTGTCCGAACAAAACAAACAATACCACACTGTCTGAACAAAACAAACAATACCACACTGTCTGAACAAAACAAACAATACCACACTGTCTGAACAAAACAAACAATATCACACTGTCTGAACAAAACAAACAATACCACACTGTCTGAACAAAACAAACAATACCACACTGTCTGAACAAAACAAACAATATCACACTGTCTGGACAAAACAAACAATACCACACTGTCTGAACAAAATAATATATTACAATGGTAGAAAGAAGACAAATCAATACCCCTACCACACAAACGCCCACTCACAGTTCTTGGTACAGGGACTTAAATAAAGAGTGTCGGGGTTAAACTAGTTTTATCGCATCAAACGTCAAAAGAAGGCATAAGTATAATCATGTATCACATTGGAAAACTAAAAGATCAGTGTAAGGTTTATAACTATATCATGTTTAGGCATTCCCAGCTACTTGCTTCCAAAGACATTTAAATTATTTGGCTTTCCTATCTTTTGGGTTTGAGCGCATGTCATGAAGGTTATGCCAGAAATGTGTCATGGGCACTAAGTGTGACATCTACGTATTTATTTGGTATTTTTACCCTCCCAATAAAAACATATTCATATGTAGACCAAATGTATGAATGAAGATAACGTTAATACGTTTTATCTGTCATGATATCAAAAGTCAGTTAATGCTACGTAGCGTTGTTTAGTAGAATTATCATCGTGACATTTATAGAAACATAAATGAAGAACCATTGAATGTTACAAAGATAAGATAAAGCTGTGTTAACTATATGTGAGAACGGAAGACAATGTATCATGTTTTACCTTCTTAGTTCACTGACCCTGCTGTTGTACTGTCTATATTGTTACTAATGGAACAACAACTACTTACTCTACAGAAACAACTGAGTATTAACTACTTACTCTACAGAAACAACTGAGTATTAACTACTTACTCTACAGAAACAACTGAGTATTAACTACTTACTCTACAGAAACAACTGAGTATTAACTACTTACTCTACAAAAACAACTGAGTATTAACTACTTACTCTACAGAAACAACTGAGTATTAACTACTTACTCTACAGAAACAACTGAGTATTAACTACTTACTCTACAGAAACAACTGAGTATTAACTACTTACTCTACAGAAACAACTGAGTATTAACTACTTACTCTACAAAAACAACTGAGTATTAACTACTTACTCTACAGAAACAACTGAGTATTAACTACTTACTCTACAGAAACAACTGAGTATTAACTACTTACTCTACAAAAACAACTAAGTATTAACTACTTACTCTACAGAAACAACTGAGTATTAACTACTTACTCTACAGAAACAACTGAGTATTAACTACTTAATCTACAGAAACAACTGAGTATTAACTACTTAATCTACAGAAACAACTGAGTATTAACTACTTACTCTACAGAAACAACTGAGTATTAACTACTTACTCTACAGAAACAACTGAGTATTAACTACTTACTCTACAGAAACAACTGAGTATTAACTACTTAATCTACAGAAACAACTGAGTATTCTGGTGGTTTTTAGTTAATTTAATTCATGTTGCTCTCAGTCTTTCATGTGTAGTGTTTTGTAGATCTTTGTTTATCGTCTTTTACGATTTCGGTTGTCCATAGTTTTATCTGTCTTAAGATTTACGGATTCTGATTATCCTTTTGTATCTTCCAAATTTTCTTTTTCTCCTATCTGTGATATTGTGCAGTGTTTGGAATTGATGCGAACCTAAGAAAGCTTTAATTGATAGCTTAATTTAGTTCTGCTGCATGAGATGATGATATTAAGTGTTGAGGTCTATGTTCATATTTGTCGATTTAACGACGTCATATCTTTGTTCTTTTTCCGGTATTGTCTTCCTTTCTTTTTCTAAGAAGTTTTGAGACTTGATTCGTAATGTTGTGTTAAGCTATGCTACGCCGTCGACCGTTACTGCTGTATCCCCCTTTGAAATATTCCGTACTTGGTGACAAATGGTAAAATAAAACTACCAGTTTTCCACATTTATTCACAGGTCAAAGTGCGAATCCTTCGTAAATTTCGTACACACTTCTTGAGTGTCATGTATAATATGTACTGCTACATTAATAAACAATATGTACAACAATATACATGTATTCAGAAATTAACGTAGAACCCCCTCCCCCCCCCCCCCAAAAAAAATCCACCTAAATGATCGTATCTGAAAATCAGAAACAAAAGCAATATTCACACCAATATCACACATATATACATGACATGGTACATTGTAACCCAATAAAAGTGGCGGTGTTAAACCAGTATCATGAGCCCAAACATCTCCGCTTCGTGAATTAATGTGGTAACACCAGTGTTTTTCATCTGTGAGTAAAATGTCGACTCTCACATATAGCTGAATGGGAACACCGAAAAATAATCTTGAACTTTATACATAGTTTTTTTTCTTCGTGGCATTGAATTTGAATTTAAATACTAGAATTCTACAACATATTTTTCTTTGAATGGGTGATGCTAATATATGCATTCTATTTTCCGTTTCAGATTGAAACCATACGAAGACAATCCATTCCTGTCTAGAGGCATTTACGACGAATACTGAATCAGAAATGTCACATGACTCTGGAGCCTCGTTTTGGCCTGGATGTTTTACCAATAAAGAAGAAGAATAAGTGCCTGATCATTTTAAATTGATGTGAAATAAATGTTCAGTGCGCTTGTACTTTCGAAATTATTGTATTGTGTAAAAGTTTTATATTTTGATCGTTAAAGAAATCCTTCATGTGTACGTGCACCTTGGTCTAATATCAATACATTTTTGTCCGTCCAAATTGTTAACACTAAATTAAAAAAAAACAAACATCTTGCAATCGTAATATATTTTCTTTTGAAACCCCACAATAATAATTGTTATGAATTCTTGATAGTTAATGGAAGAAATAGATATATTTAAATTGAATGGAGGGGGAAATAGTCAAGACCGTATTATCAATTATTGTACCTCAGTATATTAACATCACTACAAAATGTTCTACATTAAAATTGCTATTTTTCTCCTTTTCCAGTTGTTTGACTATTGAGCGATCCATAGTTTTTAAGACTATGGACCGGCATTGTGAATCGTTTTCAAAAAATTTCTAAATTTCTAAAATTTAAAAAAAAATTCAAAATGTTCATAAAGATTTCAAAATTTTCAAAAAATTTCAAAATTTCAAAAAAATTCAAAATGTTCATAAGACTTGTAGTCACCATGTAAATTTATGTTGAAGTCTACTTTCTCAAAAAAAATCAAATTCTTATGAATGGCTAGGGAAATGGCATAAAAATGTCCATGAGAACAATATTCAGATTTATAATGCAAAATACTGGCAAAAGATGCGTGATTTTATTGGTCTTTATCATTTTGAGGTGATCATTCAACTATGAGTCTAATGTTTTTCGGTATAATAAAATACTTACAGACTGTGTATTCGGGAATAGCAAGTGTGTCTCGGGGTCAACACACTTGCTATTCCCTCATACCCAGTCAATAAGTATATACTATTTGTTTTAAGTAATATTTATTTATTCTTGTAATTACAAGGTATGGGTTTCAGCGAAATTGAATAAGTCATCAAATGTAAGTTAAATACATTATAATAAAAGAGATAGCTATATTTATCGAAAGTGTTGATTTATTCATTTACCGGAATTTATTGCTAAGACAAGTTTGAAGATACCAAAGGGGTAATCAGAAGACGTAAATGGAAGAGGAACAGACAACACAATGACTAAGAAAAGAGACAGATGGACAAACAGTGATCTACATAACACTGCACAGAAAACTAGAGATTGGACAACACGAACACAAAATAAAACGGAATGAACTCGGGTTCTTCCAATGATTACATCATATCAATAAAATACACAGATCATTCTATGTTATAGTACACGGCTTCTTATTCTCCTTTATGTGTCTTCAAAACCTTTCTTATTACCTACCTCCACAGGAAAAATCACCAAGGCAACCTCGAGTTGTTTGCTCTGGGATATGACCACTTCTAAATGACATCCAATAACTGAATGGGAAGCATCAAATTATCAAATGGTGCCGGTCAAAAATTTTAGGACTATTCCCCCCTGTTTTAATTTCAGTAATCATATTTCCCGGACTTTTCTAAATCATTCATCTTATTGGTTTAAATTAAATGACGGCATGCAAGTCCTCTGACTTTTTCAATCCGCGTGAGCTAAATTACCGAGACGGCAGACAACAAGTAAACAATGACCATTCCCCCTGTGGTAATTTGAGCAATCATATCTCCCGGATTTTTCTAAATCATTCATTTCATTGATTTAAATTAAATGACGTATATAATGGAATGATCATATCACCTTCTAATAGAGGACAAATGTCAATATCCATACAAAAAAGGACGAACTAAATACAAAAAAATAATTATAATTTTCTTCTTCAAATACACACAAATGAAAATGTATTAGTTTTAAAAAGCACTAATAAAGTAGACTAGAAATCCATCAGAAAAGGGCCTACAATTTAGAATTTTGAATTGCACAGTTGTTCAGAATAATAAAACACTTATAGACTTGATATTCGGGTAATAACACCTTTATTGTCCCCTCTGTACCTACTATTGTATTCGGCGTTGCTTCGGACAATAGTGTGTACCTTGGGGACAATACAAGTGTTATTACCCTCATACCCAGTCAATATGTGCATACTAATTTAGTGTGACACGTTTCTGGAACAACCAGAACTTCTCAATAATAATAAACTTGTTTCAAGATAATTAGAAGCCGTAATTCAAAGAATCAAAGATAATATAATGGCCAAAAGACGTAGGACAAAAGACATACCATAGTCGACCAAATACTACACAGAAAACTTCAAATTGAGGAGCATCTGCACCACTAAAAACGGTATGAACTCTGTGATTCCTCGGAAGGGTTAGCAGTTCCTGCTCCACTAGTGGCACCCGTAATGTAACTGTATACGACACGACTCTCAAGTGATATGGAAATCGTGTTGGATAATTAATACAAATACATATATAAAGCATGAACATCCAACATAAATTAATATAAGTAAACGTAAAGACCAGCTAGGCATCATAAACTTGTCCTCATCCATACATATAGGTAAACATTACATACATATAGGTAAACATTACATACATATAGGTAAACATTACATACATATAGGTAAACATTACATACATATAGGTAAACATTACATACATATAGGTAAACATTACATACATATAGGTAAAAATTACATACATATAGGTAAACATTACATACATATAGGTAAACATTACATACATATAGGTAAACATTACATACATGTAGGTAAACATTACATACATATAGGTAAACATTACATACATATAGGTAAACATTACATACATATAGGTAAACATTACATACATAGAGGTAAACATTACATACATATAGGTAAACATTACATACATATAGGTAAACATTACATACATATAGTTAAACATTACATACATATAGGTAAACATTACATACATATAGGTAAACATTACATACATATAGGTAAACATTACATACATATAGTTAAACATTACATACATAGAGGTAAACATTACATACATAGAGGTAAACATTACATACATATAGGTAAACATTACATACATATAGGTAAACATTACATACATATAGGTAAACATTACATACATATAGTTAAACATTACATACATATAGGTAAACATTACATACATAGAGGTAATCATTACATACATATAGTTAAACATTACATACATATAGGTAAACATTACATACATAGAGGTAAACATTACATACATATAGTTAAACATTACATACATATAGGTAAACATTACATACATATAGGTAAACATTACATACATATAGGTAAACATTACATACATATAGTTAAACATTACATACATATAGGTAAACATTACATACATATAGGTAAACATTACATACATATAGGTAAACATTACATACATATAGTTAAACATTACATACATATAGGTAAACATTACATACATATAGGTAAACATTACATACATATAGGTAATCATTACATACATATAGTTAAACATTACATACATATAGGTAAACATTACATACATAGAGGTAAACATTACATACATATAGGTAAACATTACATACATAGAGGTAAACATTACATACATATAGGTAAACATTACATACATATAGGTAAACATTACATACATATAGGTAAACATTACATACATATAGGTAAACATTACATACATATAGGTAAACATTACATACATATAGGTAAACATTACATACATATAGGTAAACATTACATACATATAGGTAAACATTACATACATATAGGTAAACATTACATACATATAGGTAAACATTACATACATATAGGTAAACATTACATACATATAGGTAAACATTACATACATATAGGTAAACATTACATACATATAGTTAAACATTACATACATATAGGTAAACATTACATACATATAGGTAAACATTACATACATATAGGTAAACATTACATACATATAGGTAAACATTACATACATATAGGTAAACATTACATACATATAGGTAAACATTACATACATATAGGTAAACATTACATACATATAGGTAAACATTACATACATATAGGTAATCATTACATACATATAGTTAAACATTACATACATATAGTTAAACATTACATACATATAGGTAAACATTACATACATATAGTTAAACATTACATACATATAGGTAAACATTACATACATATAGGTAAACATTACATACATATAGGTAAACATTACATACATATAGGTAAACATTACATACATATAGGTAAACATTACATACATATAGTTAAACATTACATACATATAGTTAAACATTACATACATATAGTTAAACATTACATACATATAGGTAAACATTACATACATAGAGGTAATCATTACATACATATAGTTAAACATTACATACATATAGGTAAACATTACATATATATAGGTAAACATTACATACATAGAGGTAAACATTACATACATATAGGTAAACATTACATACATATAGGTAAACATTACATACATATAGTTAAACATTACATACATATAGGTAAACATTACATACATATAGGTAAACATTACATACATATAGGTAAACATTACATACATATAGTTAAACATTACATACATAGAGGTAAACATTACATACATAGAGGTAAACATTACATACATATAGGTAAACATTACATACATATAGGTAAACATTACATACATATAGGTAAACATTACATACATATAGTTAAACATTACATACATATAGGTAAACATTACATACATAGAGGTAATCATTACATACATATAGTTAAACATTACATACATATAGGTAAACATTACATACATAGAGGTAAACATTACATACATATAGTTAAACATTACATACATATAGGTAAACATTACATACATATAGGTAAACATTACATACATATAGGTAAACATTACATACATATAGTTAAACATTACATACATATAGGTAAACATTACATACATATAGGTAAACATTACATACATATAGGTAAACATTACATACATATAGTTAAACATTACATACATATAGGTAAACATTACATACATATAGGTAAACTTACATACATATAGGTAATCATTACATACATAGAGTTAAACATTACATACATATAGGTAAACATTACATACATAGAGGTAAACATTACATACATATAGGTAAACATTACATACATAGAGGTAAACATTACATACATATAGGTAAACATTACATACATATAGGTAAACATTACATACATATAGGTAAACATTACATACATATAGGTAAACATTACATACATATAGGTAAACATTACATACATATAGGTAAACATTGCATACATATAGGTAAACATTACATACATATAGGTAAACATTACATACATATAGGTAAACATTACATACATATAGGTAAACATTACATACATATAGGTAAACATTACATACATATAGGTAAACATTACATACATATAGGTAAACATTACATACATATAGTTAAACATTACATACATATAGGTAAACATTACATACATATAGGTAAACATTACATACATATAGGTAAACATTACATACATATAGGTAAACATTACATACATATAGGTAAACATTACATACATATAGGTAAACATTACATACATATAGGTAAACATTACATACATATAGGTAAACATTACATACATATAGGTAATCATTACATACATATAGTTAAACATTACATACATATAGTTAAACATTACATACATATAGGTAAACATTACATACATATAGTTAAACATTACATACATATAGGTAAACATTACATACATATAGGTAAACATTACATACATATAGGTAAACATTACATACATATAGGTAAACATTACATACATATAGGTAAACATTACATACATATAGTTAAACATTACATACATATAGTTAAACATTACATACATATAGGTAAACATTACATACATATAGTTAAACATTACATACATATAGGTAAACATTACATACATAGAGGTAATCATTACATACATATAGTTAAACATTACATACATATAGGTAAACATTACATACATATAGGTAAACATTACATACATATAGGTAAACATTACATACATATAGGTAAACATTACATACATAGAGGTAATCATTACATACATATAGTTAAACATTACATACATATAGGTAAACATTACATACATATAGGTAAACATTACATACATATAGTTAAACATTACATACATATAGGTAAACATTACATACATATAGGTAAACATTACATACATATAGGTAAACATTACATACATATAGGTAAACATTACATACATATAGGTAAACATTACATACATATAGGTAAACATTACATACATATAGGTAAACATTACATACATATAGGTAAACATTACATACATATAGGTAAACATTACATACATATAGGTAAACATTACATACATATAGGTAAACATTACATACATATAGGTAAACATTACATACATATAGGTAAACATTACATACATATAGGTAAACATTACATACATATAGGTAAACATTACATACATATAGGTAAACATTACATACATATAGTTAAACATTACATACATATAGGTAAACATTACATACATAGAGGTAAACATTACATACATATAGGTAAACATTACATACATATAGGTAAACATTACATACATATAGGTAAACATTACATACATATAGGTAAACATTACATACATATAGGTAAACATTACATACATATAGGTAAACATTACATACATATAGGTAAACATTACATACATATAGGTAAACATTACATACATATAGTTAAACATTACATACATATAGGTAAACATTACATACATATAGGTAAACATTACATACATATAGGTAAACATTACATACATATAAGTTAAACATTACATACATATAGTTAAACATTACATACATATAGGTAAACATTACATACATATAGGTAAACATTACATACATATAGGTAATCATTACATACATATAGGTAAACATTACATACATATAGGTAAACATACATACATATAGGTAAACATTACATACATATAGGTAAAACATTAATACATATAGGTAAACATTACATACATATAGGTAAACATTACATACATATAGGTAAACATTACATACATATAGGTAAACATTACATACATATAGGTAAACATTACATACATATAGGTAAACATTACATACATATAGGTAAACATTACATACATATAGTTAAACATTACATACATATAGGTAAAAAACATATAGGTAAACATTACATACATATAGGTAAACATTACATACATATAGGTAAACATTACATACATATAGGTAAACATACATACATATAGGTAAACATTACATACATATAGTAAACATTACATACATATAGGTAAACATTACATACATATAGGTAAACATTACATACATATAGGTAAACATTACATACATATAGGATAAACCATTACATACATATAGTTAAACATTACA